>BCLG01000526.1:165663-187247 GCA_001602295.1 Zoysia matrella
TCTCTCTCTCTCTCTCTCTCTCTCTCTCTCGGTTATGTATTTATGCAGGTTACCTCAGCGGAAAGCGCAGACGAACACTCGATGCCCTGCTGCGTCGCATCGCTGCGCGCCCAGCTAAAGCCATTGCCCATTCCTTTCTTTCCTTTCTAAAGCTGCCACGCTCTCTGAGCTTCTTCCACACTCCCTGCCTTCTTCTTCGTCTCACGTAGCCACACACATGCACGCGCGACAGCTGAACTGAGCCCGCTCGTCATGGCGAGAGCCTTCCATGCGGCGGTGGCGTCACTGGCCGCCGCGGCGTCGCCGCTCCCGTCCAGGCACACCGCCGCCAGCGGCGGCCGCGGTCTCGTCAACCTGCACTGGCTGCTCCGGAAGCGAGCCAGCAAGGTACGCCACCAGATGGGACAGGAGCCCGACCAGGCCTACGACGACGACGACGAGGGCGCCTCCATGTTCGGCGGCGCCACGCCGTACTACGCCGCCTCCGCTGCCGCCACGCCGTACTACGCGGTGGAGCCGATCAGGAAGCGCGGCGAGGCGCTCACGCGGCTGCGGGCGGCGGTCCTCAACGTGCTCGCGCGCGCGCGGCGTGGGGGCGGGGGACGCAGGCCGCTGGGGTCATGCTCGTGCGTCACCGGCACCATCTTCGGCCGGCGGCGCGGGCGCGTGCGTCTCGTGCTGCAGGCGGACCCGCGCGCCCCGCCGGCCATGGTGGTGGAGCTCGAAGCGTACTCCACCGGCGCGCTCGTCAGGGAGATGGCGTCCGGGCTCGTCCGCCTCGCGTTCGAGTGCGAGAGGGCGCAGCAGCCGCAACCAGGTGATCGATCGATCCGTCGAGCAAGTCCAGATCGGTCGTCTCTTCTTCTTCGTGTTCCTGACCGTCGCTACGGATCGGCGAACGAATAATTGTTTGATCAACGAGGTGCGTGCATGCATGCAGGTGACCACAAGAAGAGAAGGCCGCCGGCGCTGGTGGAGGAGCCGACGTGGCGCGCGTACTGCAACGGCCGCAAGTGCGGGTACGCGGTGCGGCGGGAGTGCGGCGCGGAGGAGTGGCGCGTGCTGCGCGCCGTGGAGCCCGTCTCCGTCGGCGCCGGAGTGATCCCCGAGGACGACGGCGGCGTCGCGGCGGGCGACGGTGACATGATGTACATGAGGGCCAAGTTCGAGAGGGTCGTCGGGTCCAGGGACTCGGAGGCGTTCTACATGGTGAACCCCGACGACGGCGGCGGCGGCGGCGGGCCGGAGCTCAGCATATATCTCCTCAGGGTCTAGCGCCGTCGTGTCCCTGTGTGTGCACTACTTACCTAGTGATTTGGCATGTTTTTCGGTGTTTTCGGCTAATTGTGCAACTGTTGGTGGTTTCATTGTGTACTGTCTCTAGCTCTAATTACATTGTGTTGTGTGTTAAATGCGAAGTATTGATATTGCAAGATGAGAGATGACGACTTTTCGTCTTCTTCAGAAAAATAATAAATTAAATTGATTGACTTCTCTGTTATAAAAAATAAAAAAATGAAAACAATCTTTTATTTTCTGATGGTGCATCCTTAATTTCTCATTTCCAAAATATGTATTTTGTTTACCAGTTTTATTTTTGTACCATCTAAATAACTAAGTATATACTCTCTGTGTTTTTAAATTGATGCCGCCATTGACTTTTAACATCAGCTTTGACTATTCATTTTATCTAAATTTTTTGATAAATATTTTTTAAATTTGATTTATCATTAGAGTTATTTAAATCACAACTTAAAAAACGGAGATTTGCTAAGACAGGTGACTGGAAAAGTGGGGCATGGTTCAGAAAGAGACGCCACGGCACTTAAATTAGAATACCACATTATACATATATAATAGCTATATGTACTAGTAGAAAACACGAAAAGATACACAAAATTTTCAAAACAAACTGCAATTGGTAAACTAACTGTAGCTTAGAAAATTTATTCCCAGAGTCATATACAGGATAAGGGCATGGAGGTTGACGGTTGCCTGGATCAAGAACATACAGACCAAATTTATACTCAGTGTCATGGTCCAGCCTCAAAGTTGTAAAGTAACTGTAGATTGGAAATTTTTGCAAATAAGCGCTCTGTGATTTTTTTTTTGTCATGCTCCATCTTTCAATCTTCGTTATATATTTGACTTTGATTAATTTTTTATATTTGACATCTAGTATAAAAATAAAAAACATATTGAGTATAAATTACACTTCATCAGTTTTATCTTCAGCAAATCAGTTTAGTCCATTTGGTATTTGACACATTAAGTAACAATTACCATATACCTGTTTTACGCATCGAAAAAAGGTTGATGGCACGAGAAAAAGGAATCCAAAGAGATTATACATTTCATGACCTTTTCCTTTACTTTGCTACCCGTTGTATACCTTTAATAAAAGATAGTAATCATTATGCTCTACTACTGTTTAACATTGCTCCTTATAATTGTGATAATAAAGCTACTTGGACAAGCATAACGATATCTTGCCACCCTTTTCTATAGCACATCAGAGATGGTGTTCATCCACCATAGACTCACTGGACACAAAAATTCGTCATGTGGTTGCTACTTAATCTAAAATGATAGTGCCTTTTGATTATTTGGTTTTCATTATTATATATTTTGTATCATAATACAAAATATTACTACCAAATAGCATGCAACCTTTTTTTTTTTGAAAAGTAGAAAATGATTGGCTTTTTAAGTTACTCCCTCCGTCCCAAATTATAAGTGATTCTAAACTCTCAATTTTCCTAACTTATAAATCATTCTCACTTTCTGAGTCAACTTTTTTCTTCCCAATATACTTCTCATTTCTATCTCTCTTCTGTTTGTTTTCCGTACATCTCATATTTTTTATTTTTCTTAATTTCTATGCACACACCCCAAATGACTTATAAAATGGGGCGGAGGTACATTATAATATAATGCACATATAGCACACTTTGAATACGTTCTAGAGAAATATTTTCAATTCTACTATCAAAGCTTAGATTTACATATTTGCGACAAGAATTAAAGTTCTTTTTTTAAAAAAAGAACTAAGAAATGCTACAATATTTTCCAAAAGATATATATTCCCTACCAAGATTATTCTAGCATTAATTACACCCACTGATGTTGTATGAGAAAGATGTTATTTAAAATCCCTGCAAAATGCTATTTAATTACAAGGGAAAAGTACAGAGAACATCAGAAAGGTGATCCCAACATATCCTGAACCCATTTGATTGTTGATGCCCTATCATTAAGGTTCAAGAACCACATCGGGGTGGCCTTTTTTCGCTGCCTTTCTTTCTTGGTTTCTTAGATCATTTATTCTGTTGTTAGTTGGGCGGGCCATGACATGAACTTGAGATGAACACTAACAACTGTGATGGACCAGGTCCTTGGAGTGGGTAGGAATGCATGGCATATGCACATACAAGACGACTAAATGAGAGGCTATTTGTCGTGACAATTCGTCAATTCGTAGGTTTGTTGGGTCAGTGAGAGACTTACGGTATGGATTTAGGGGTAAAAAGGCGTAAAAGCATGCTAGACAATCTGATGGTGATGGATTCCTAGGTTTGATGGGTTAATTACCATGTTGCCTGATCAGCAACGGCGCCTTTTTTTTTTTTGACCGCAGTTGCTCTAATCCGGGAGAATAGTTTCAAATAGGTCAATTCAATTCCTTTCCTCCCTACCAGATTTTCCTCACAGTTTGGTGGAACCGAGGATGAACATAAATGTTCAAGCCCGATGTAATATTAGCCTCGATTCCTAGACAAGCAGGTCACACAAGAAAGTGGTTTTGTAAACAAGTTCTATCTGAAAACCATTTCATTTTTAATTTTAAAACTTAGTATTATTGTTCTTAAATTGTTACCGTTAGCATTAGAATAATAATTATTGGTTAAAAATAGATTTGTTGTTGTAATGAATACAATATAATAACAGGAAATTTCATTTAAACAGTTTTTTCCTTTTTATCTAGGGACAATTTCAAAACAAGTCTACTCTTATTCTCAAAATGTTTTTTTAGACTTTGCAAAATCGGTCCTGTTTTTTAAATTTGAAACTTCTGTTAGGTCCTCTTTTTAACACCGTTAGCGGTAACTAATTTTCAATCTAAAGAAAAATAAAAATAAATAAGAAAAAGACAAAATTACCCTCCATTATCTTTACATCCTCTTGGGTTTGCATTCAACAATATTTTACGTAGTTTATTGCATATTAAAAAAATATTTAAGTTGTGCTAATAAATTATCTAAATTTGTTAAATATGTGAATCTTAGATTCCATATGCAAACTACTCAAAACATGACTAATTTTGCAAAACCAAAACAAAAATAGGATCAATTTAGCAAGGTATATATATGTCTTGCTACGTAATATTTAACATCGTTAACACCACTTAATGGAATAGGATCGATATTATGCTTCAAATTTGAAAAAAAAAGAACCAATTATGCAAAGTCTAAAAAAGAGAACCATTTTCAAAATTAGAATCCAAAACATAACATGTTTTGCAGTTGTCCCTTTTATCTATAAAAAAGCTGAGTGTGGTATAGGTAGTGGTCATGTCACTCTTCCTCCGCACTGATTGGTGGGTCCTCACAGTGTTATCCTACTAACAACTACTTAGTGTAAACTTCATCAGCCTATGCCAACAACATGTCCAAATTACAATTAAATACTCTCATCAGTATTAAAATATTAACACAATTTACTTTTAATATATTAAGATAACAAAGCTTGCTATATGAGGGCCAAGCCAGAGGTAGTTGTCCAAACCGACTGTACCTAATGGGCCGACCGAAGCACGGAAAAATAGCTTGACCCAAGCACAACACGACAAATTATTAATCGGGCCTATACCAACCTCAACACGCAGCTCAGACCGTGCTTGGGCCGACCGAAGCACGGAAAAATAGCATGACCCAAGCACAACACGGCACATTATTAATCGGGCCCATACAAAGCTCCACACGCAGTTCGGACCGTGCTTGGGCTGCCACCTTGGCCTATTGAAAGGTACAACATGGCCCATTAATCTAGCGGCACAAGGAAGATCATAAACGGCCCATCTCGACACGGTCTGTTAACGGGCTAGCCCTGCCAACCCTAGCGTGGCCATATAAAATCCTTCACCCTCGTTCCTCTCCCATTCCCAGCTCACCTCATCGGCTTGCCTATGCTGCACTGCCTCGCCTTGCATCGCCTACCGTCGTCTCGTCTCGCTTGCGCCGCCGCCGCCTCGCCCCACCCAAGCCGCCACCTCGCAGACCCTCGCCTAGCTCCCGCCTCGCCTCGCCGGCTCCCGCACCGCGCCGCCTTGCCTGCCAGCTAAGCAGCAAGGACAGGGAGCCGATGGGAGGTGGTGCTTGGGGTGTTGGAGGGTCAGGAATTTGGGATCATAATTTCTGCCATTTATGGGCCATCGTGCCATTTGTGAATTGTCGTGCTTTCGGGTCGCGCCACCTTGCACGGCCGTCTTGCTTACCAGCAAGGCAGTAAGGACAGGAGTTCGAGGGGAGATGCGCTGGTGCTTGGAGCGTCGAAGCGTCAGAAATTTAGGGATCACGATTTCTACCATTTGTGAGTCATTTTACTATTTGTGAGCCGCCATACCATTTGTGAGTGGTCGTGCTTTCGGACCGACCCGCACAACTATAGCTTAGTATGCCGAACCGTAGATGAACGCTCGAGCTTGTAGGTTGGTATGGTATGATCCGACAATTAAGCATACCGAATCAATATGAAATTAAAATTGTCGAACCTTTTTAACTTGGACTGTGCCGTGCGAGTGGCCGGTTTGTCCTAACTACGGGCGTAGAGATACCAGTGGTGGAACTGACGAAAATTTTAAAGGGTTACATAAATTTTTTTTTCCAAAAAAAGTAAAATGCATCAAAATTTTATTTTTATTACATATATATCAAATTTAGAAATTAGCATCAAAATTTAGCAATAGACAAAAAAAAACATAACAATAAAAAAATAACAGTATCAAAATTTTTTTATTTTAATTTGAATTTTTTGTTGCTAGATGTTATGTTCTTTAAAAATTTTAATGCTTAACTTTGGTTTACTAGATAGATTACAACATAAATTAAAGAACAATATGATTAGAGGATAAAAATAGTTTAGTACTCCTCTGTTTTAATTTATAAGTTGTTTTGAGAGTAGGCAAGAAAACTGAAGAAAGTGAAAAAGGTGGAATGTTAAATCTAGAATGACTTATAGTTTGGACGGACGGAATGCCTCAATAGAAGCTTATTTTTAGATTTTGTTCACTTACAAATTTGACCAATGATTTATATAGATTCTGTTAAATTTAAAATCTAGTATTTATATTCATAATCTTTCGTAATATCTGAACCATTTTGTGTTCTAAATTATTTTTACTAAACATTATAGATAGATTCATAAAGTAATTTGCATCTTTTTTCTAGACAATATTTTTTTGGCATGTAGAAAGCAATATATACTTAAGAAAATTTCCAATCATAGGGGTACTCCAATTGCGGAACTACTTAGTTTAAAAATAGTTTAAATAATTGTCTAAGCTATCTATAATGTTTAGTAAAAATAATTTAGAACACAAAATGGTTCAGATATTACGAAAGATTATGAAAGTATTTCTTTTGATGAATCTAAAAGTACAAATACTAGGTTTTAAATTTAACCGAATCTATATAAATCATTGGTCAAATTTGGTAAGTCAATAAAATCTAAAAATAAGCTTTTATTCACACATTCCGTCATTCCAAATTATAAGTCATTCTAGATTTAACATCTCACATTTTTCACTTTCGATAGATCCCTTGGCTACTCCCAAAACAACTTATAAATTGAAATAGAGGAGTACTAAACTATTTTTATCCTCTAATCATGTTGTTCTTAAATTTATGGTGTAATCTATCTAGTAAACCAAAAGTTAAGCATTAAATTTTTTGAAAAACATAACATCTATCCACAAGAAATTTAAATTAAAATAAAAAAGTTTGATACTGATATTTTTTATTATTATGTTTTTTTGTCTATTGCTAAATTTTGATGCTAATTTCTAAATTTGATATATATGTAAGTGTGGACAATAAAAATAAAAATTTGATGCATTTTATTTTATTTTAAAAAAAAAATTATGTAGCCTCGCTTAAAGTTTTCGTCCAGTTCCCTCACTGATCGGAGGATAGAGATCCTACTAGTCCACCGTGTAACTGAGTGAGCACGTCAGACTGCGGGCCTGCACGTCATTTTCGCGAGTTGTTCTGGGCCCACATTAATCGGTCCACTACGCTCCCACTTCTTACATTTCCATAACCTCTTTATACCGTCCCGCTCACTTGCTAATGTCACCGCCAGATGGGCCTACGCCGTCAATCAGGGTCCCACACGTAAATGGGGGTGGCGCAAGCAACGTGAGTCCACATGGGCGAAATGGAGCGAGTAGCGAAAGGTTTTTAAGAAAGAAGAGGAAGAAAACACAGGCAAGGAAAAAAAAAAGAAAAAGAAAAAACAAGCAAGCGAGAGCGGGGGATCGAAACCCTAGGCGAGACCGGTGGCGATGGCGGCCGCGCCGGAGTCGTACATCGGGAGCGTGATAAGCCTTACTTCCAAGAGCGAGATCCGATACGAGGGCGTGCTCTACGCCATCAACACCGCAGAGTCCAGCATCGGGCTCAGGAACGGTGAGGCTGCAGCCACTCCCCTGCCCACACTCTTTCTCTTCGAAGTCTGGGTGGTAATGATCTGTGTCGGGTGGCGTGAGGTGCCACGACGCTGAAGGAGCGTCGATTCACTCTTGTTTAACTAAGCCATGCAGATGTAGTGGATTTTGAATCTCCCCGATAGAATTCTGGTATAGCTGGGATCTGCAGTCTCCTTAGATTTTGAATCAGTAGCTTGATTAAGCTGCATCTGAACTGAACTCTTGTTGTCTAGGTGAGTTATTACTGACTGGGCCGTGAATGCAAGTTTGAACGTACTGTACACAATTCAGTTCTTTGTAAGGTTTTAGCTAAAGGAATCTGCGCTATGAGCGAACCCATCTTATTTATTGCGCACTTCATTTCCTCGCGGGAAAGATAGCCTGATAAGCTGGACCCTGAAATGAAGAGGTTACGAGGTTGGTAGGTTCGGGATAGTCCATGCTCTATTGACTTAATGAGCTTGTGTTGTGTAGATTATTATAGAAAGCATTTTTTTTATCTTGTCCACTTGAGTAATCAACTTATTGGAGCATCACACAGCTGCTCCTTTCCCTAATAACCGTTCAGCTACAATTGCATAGCTTCCATGGTTGGAATTTGTAGTTACACCATTATTGAGAATGATGCTGTTGAAGTGTCCCATTATATCTAGCTGCCAAACATTGAATTGACAAGTGTCCGTTTGACTGTGGACTAGAAAACATTTAGGAATGCATTTATCAGTTCCAAATTTTTTGGCATGTCGGCATATCCTGTGGTGAACCTTGCAGTGCAAAGCCCATTATCCCTTCTCTTTTTCTATTTGTAAGTTTGCTTATATGCCAACATCTGTTATTGAGCACAAAAGGCCAAAAATTCTCTCGAGGCACTGATATTATCTTCTGAGCCTTTTCACATACTGGGGTGAGGTGCATTTATGTAGTCTTAATGTAGTAGATCCATGAGGGTTACCGGGTTGCGTGATTGGTACCTTGTTTCAAAGGTGGAAATAATAATTATTCTTGTTTGCAATGTTTTCTTTGCCCAGTCCCTTTACGTCACACCATGAGGCAAAAACTTAGGAAAAGAAAAAGTAAAGCAGACCAAGATGCAAGAGCAGCAAGATGGTGGTGGAATCACCACAGTTAGAGGGGGAGGTCGTCCTGAAGCAGCATTCAACAATGAAATCCGTGCCGTTCTTAAATCAAACCCTAAATGATTAATATCATCAGTAAACAACAAGTCGTCATGGGAGTGGCAGGGATTGCACAAGAGAACCACCCACGTGGTGGTTGGGATATAGCTGCTTTGCTTCGTAGCTGTAGCTGAGGCAGCGGGCCTTGCCGGGGCAGGTGTCACTGGCCGCTTCCTACACTCAGAGAATGCAGTGAGGCAACGAATATGGTGGCACAGGGACTTGGTTTCGATGCATTGACTCAGTGGCGGCGCATGAACCTGGTGGCAGCTGCCTGTGTAGCGAATCGAGCGAGTGTTGCAGGGGTTCGGTTAGATGCATCCTGCCATAAATGGATACCGTAGTGGACCAAGCCACTCACCGGCCCAGTCTTGAATGGAAACCTAGCAAACCTGCCCACGCAGCCTCCTCCTGGTCAGTCTCCACATTAATCGGACAACCAGACGATTAATTGACCAAATCCGGTCCACCTAGTCATGGACAGCCAACCAATCAGCCTAATTAGTCGGACGACTTGAAAACACTGCATATCTTTGCACATATTGGAATTTGAAAATCACAGTCATTTTTTTAGAATTAGTTGCCTCACATCCCTGAATGTTTCTTAATGTTGCTGCAGTTCGATCATTTGGAACTGAAGGCCGCAAGAAGGATGGCCAACAGATTCCTGCCAGTGATAAGGTCTATGAGTACATACTCTTTCGAGGTAGTGATATAAAGGTAATGATAGCATATTTGAGAATATGTTACTATTAGATGTCATATCTGTTAAGATTATTTAACTGTTTCTAATATTTTTAGATGAAATAATGGGAAATGCTAGAATTTGGGTGTCATAGGCAAAACTCCTGAATCATGCAACACTGTAGCATCCGGTGCAGCAAGGGTTTGACTCATGTCCTGTTATTCAATTGGATGTGTATAAATTAATAATTTAGGAGTATGGAGTTGTGCCTATGTGGAAGTTTGCCAGTACTCAGATTCAGTTATTTTTCTTTTTTTGGTTGGCATAATAAGGAGCAGAGGGATCTTGCATTGAGAACTGTGATTCACAATATAGAAGTATAGTTTGATAACCATTTTTTATGGTTTTATTCAATTGGATATCCTAGTTATACCAATGTTGAGCACTTGAGTCTTTGCACATGAGCATAGGATGTGTTACATGTGTAATCATCTAATGCATATATATATAGAAGGCCTGAAAACTTTGTTCATAAGTTTTGATTTTCAAAGGAAAAAGTGTTTAATCCAAATTCTCATTTTCCTGAGACATGTGAAGCTTGGCTTTTACATATCTGATTGTCATGTTGTAATGTCTCTCCCTGTGATGCAGTAGCTTTACTTATGTTACTGCAGGATTTGCAAGTTAAATCCTCTCCAGCTCAGCCGGCAGCTTTACACAATGATCCTGCGATTATTCAGGTATCTTTCAATTAGTTGTGTATTCTTTATGATTCATTTTTTTTTTGGAAAATGTACTTAATATTCTGATGATTGATGATTGCTGTTTTTAATTACTTTCTGCACAGTCACATTATCCTCGTCCTGCCTCGTTGTCTACAAGCTTGCCTTCTGGTGCAAGCACACCTGCAGCTGATCCTATTTCACACAATGCTCCATCTGGAACTCAGATGCAGCCACCATTTCAAGGGAATTTGCCCCCTTATCAACCTGGGGCCAACTTACCACCATGGAACTCATCACCTATGCAATCATCTGCAAATGGCACTGGCCTTACAATGCCACCAATGTACTGGCCAGGATATTACCCACCACCAACTGGGTTTCCTCATATGCAACCGCCACCCTTTCTTCGGCCACCGGGTTTGACAGTTCCTCAGGCCTTGCAGCCTCCTGTACAATATCCTGGACTTAATGGACCATTACTGGCTGGATTTCCAAATATGCCAGAGCTTCCTTCTTTTTTACAGCCTGGTAATAACAATAATAATCTACCTCAAGCTTCTACTGTATCTGCACCAACATCAGTGCCAGCTTCATCGAGTACACTGGCAATTGAATCATTGGGAAGCCAAGTACCGAATAAGCTGTCATCTACTTCGTCTGATATAGTCTCTCTAGGTCAAACTACCCCATCTTCAGTTGAGCCGGCTGTGTCCCTGTCCCAAGGCACACTTGCTCAAGTGAACGCTAAGCCAGTCTCTGTACCTGCCTCCAGTTTGTCATCACTGTCCAGTGAGAAGCCTCTGAGTGTAGCTGTATCCATGCCAACCTATCTGCCTCCTTCCCTGCCACCATCTGCTACTGTCGCACATGTCACGGTTGCCGAACCTACTACATTGGTCACTTCTGGCCAACTTCTGCCAACCACTTCATCCGCAGCCCTTTTATCTCATACCTTGCAAACTTCTGCTGCTGTGGTTCCATCCTCCAAGATTGCCTCCTCTACGGTTCTGTCCTCTCAGGCAACCTCCTTTATGGTTCCATCCACTCAGACAACCTCTTCCATGGTTCTTTCCTCTCAGGCAACCTCCACTATTGTTCCATCCACCCAGGCTACTTTGTCTCTGATTTCACCCTCAGAGAAAGTTTCCTCTCCTGTCCTGAGAAAGCAGTTGGAGGCAAGCGAAAATAAGGAAACTGAGCAGCGTGAATGGAAGGCAAAACAATCTGCAACTGCTCAGTCGAAGGGGGAGCCCCTTTTACCAGCACCAAAGCCTGTATCTCAGAAGGTAATAGTGTATTAATTCTTTTGTTGTTTCTATTCAAGGTTGGAGAAAGCGTGTTTTAGGAAATAATTTGACAGAATTACACTATCTTATTTTTCCCTCTATTGTTCATGCTTTGTGATCAGCTCATTATTGTTCCCTTTGTATTTTTTTGGTTTCAGCCTTTTGGACCTTCCTCCTATGCTCAGTACAACAATAGAAGCCATGCTCAATACAACAATCGAGGTCGCGGAAGAGGAAGAGGTCGGGGAAGAGGAAACGGGGTATGTCCATAAAAAGAAGTTACTGTAACTAGCTTTCTGATCTATGAGTGCTTGTATGGAGCTATCCTATTTATTAATTAGTGACAATATTTTGACCACATCTTCATGCTCCATTTTGTCTTATCATTATAAAAATCATGCCAAGCTTAATTTGCTATGTGTTATTTATTTATTTCTCATAATATGCTATTGGGTCTCGATGGATATGTTAGAGATATAATAGTCAAGGGTATTATTGTAATAGGTTAGTCTAGGATTTATCCTTCCCTATATATACGTACTCCTAGGTCCTCTTTGTATTCATTCATCCATCATCAATATATTCCATCTATTATTCCTAACATGGAATCAGAGCTAGGTTAGTTTTTTTAGGGTTCCACCACAGCTGCCGGCACTGTTCACACGCGTGAACAGTACCTACGCCCCATCAGCTTTAATCCTGCTTCGATCCCTGCTCCTCCCCGTCGCCCCCTTCCCGCGACTGCCCACCTCCACCGCCTGCACCTGCAGCTCCTTCCTCCTGCTTTTCCCCTTTCTCTGGATCCGTTGTTTTTGGCTGCTCCTCGTGGGATCGATTTAATAGATCGATTGTGCCTCAGCTCTGGCTCTCATCGTGGCCGTCGGGCGTGGCTCTGATCTTCTGCCGTCTTCATCCTGGATACCGGCTCTCGCCTCAGATCCAGACGGCTTCTTCGGCTTCTCCCTGGCCGGTTCCTGCTGCAGCTCCTCAGTGCTGCTGTCCTCTCCAGCCGTCGCTGCATCATGCCTTCGTGTGCTGGCTTCTTACCATGATGATATGCTGTGTTCGTGCTGCAGCTTTGTAGTTGCTTGTCATCTATGGGGAGCAGATCCATCATGCAAAGGCCACTTGATCATATCATCATATAAGTGTCTTTTACGTTGCTTCCGCTTGCATTCATCGAGTCCACATCCAATTTTTTTTTTCACTCTTGTGTTCGTTTCTGCGGTGAGAAGTCCACATACTTGTCAGACAGCCTCTTTCTTTTACTGTTAGTTGATTCCATCGAGTCACTAACTCTTTCATTGTTGGTGCAACCATCTTGTCATCATCATCTCATATGACTACTTGCCATTTGCAGTAGTGTATCATATCATTTTCTATGACTACTTGCCATTTGCAGTAGTACATCATATCATTTTTTTTATCGCTACTTGCCATTTGCAGTGGTGTCTTTTATCATCTTTTCACTACATGCCATTTGCTGTAGTGCCATCTCTTCGGCTTGTCTTGACGTATCATCAAGGCTCCACTTTTCGACGACTTTGAAGAGTTTTGATTTTGGATGTAATTTTAGTTTGTCAGAAGTTTTAGTTCTTCATGTAATCTTCTTCAAATGCAACGCTATTGCATATACCTTGCATTTGAGTATGCCTTGCATTTGAGGGGGGGGGGGGGGTGTTAGAGATATAATAGACAAGGGTATTATTGTAATACGTTAGTCTAGGGTTTACCCTTCCCTAGCCTATATATACGTACTCCTAGGTCCTCTTTGTATTCATTCATCCATCATCAATATATTCCATCTATTATTCGTAACAGAATAAACTTCACTGATTGAGCACACATGCTCAAGAATGTGCCATTAATAACTTTTATGCTTCCGATTACTTGGTGAGCTGGAGCTGTAGAAAGTAAAATCTAGTGTAAATTTTTGTTTCAACCTTTTGTAATGCAAACAGTTTGTGGAAATGTAAAATTATCAAGACAACAGAATTGGACCCCTTCTTAGTTCTGATCATATGAGCCATGTGCCACTTACACATGCCTTTAATTGGCTGGGCCATACTGTAACGAGCTTTTCTTCTATTGTATGTTCAGCAATCACACCCCAAAACCCAGTTTACGGAGGACTTCGATTTCATGGCAATGAATGATAAGTTTAACAAGGATGAAGTATGGGGGCATCTTGGTAAAAGCAACGAACAGTTTGATGATGACACAAATGATTATGAAGATAATGTGCTAGAAGATGACAAGATATCTCCTAAAAAGCCAGAAGCTAAGGTAAAGTACTACAGTTTTGTCAGATTGCTTTCTGTAAGTTGTCATTTATTATACTGATTGCCTTTTTTTTCCTGTCCCTGCAAAGCCTGTATATGTCAAAGATGACTTCTTTGACTCGCTCTCATGCAACACAATTGACAATGGTGGACAGAATGGAAGAATTAAATTCTCTGAACAGAGGAAAATAGATACTGAGGTATAGAACAACCATGCATATTTTTTAACCCATACCAAATTGCCTAAGCATTCAGTGTTAATATTCTAGTTTTGTTTTTAGACATTTGGTGACTCTGCAAGACATCGGCCAATGGGCATGCGAGGAGGGAGGGGTCCTCGTGGCGGTGGTCCTCGTGGTCGTGGTCATTACGGGAGAGGGTATGGATATATGGGTAGAGGACGTGGCTACTCCTACCCAAATCATCAGTCATGATTGGACATATTGATTTGCGCCTAGAAGCAACTGAATGAGGATGAAGAAATGACATATTTGCATAGTGACCTAAGATGTCACAAGTACCAGCTGGGTATTTAAAGAGAGCAACATGTATTATCTTCCAGTTATAGCTGAAAATGCCTTGAAACTTGAATGGCCGATTTGGTGAACTAAGAATTAATGTCACACCGAGATGAAGGCAGATTGGAGTCTAACTGCAATATCTATATTTTAGTATTGATGCTCATTTATTTTCTTTGGATGTAATCGGACTGTGATGGCACTGGACAAATCTCGTTTATTTCCCTGTTGGGCTTTTGTAGAAAAAGAGGATGCTCCTGATGTGTCCCCGAAAGAAAGGGGTTCATTTATTTCCTTACAGTAAGTTCATAGGGAAATAAATGTCATATTATTAATGTGAGCGATAAATACCGTAACTGGCAAACTTGGACGATGATTTCAAAATAAATTGGAATTTACTAGGGGACTTACAGTAATGTGTTTTTTTTTTTTCTCATATGCGTAGAAGAGCTTTGTATAATTGCATTAAGAAATACACTTCAGGAATTATGCATGCCACACACACTGGTCCTAGATTACAGTTGCATCAAACACCATCCTGCTAGAAGGCCCCTACTCAGCCAAGCACCATGGGTAACCTCTCAATTACAACTTACTATAGTATGTGTATTGTTTACATGAGCAGAATTGTTCTTGTTCTCTTATTCACATCGTTCCCGTAGATCCAAGTTATCCCCAATCTGTAGTTTCTGGAGGTCGGTGAGCAGTGCTACATCCTAGATGGACAGCAATGACATGATGACTTCAAATCCTCCTACATCCAGGCTTCTGATGAGAGAGGAGAGCTGGCCCAGCCATTCTAGCAGTTTTGATATGCATCGCACACACGCCCCTTGGGCGACTCCAGGGACGTGAGGTGCTGCATGCTCTCCTCCCAGCTCTTGGAATTACAGCAAAGATAGAGATCCCAACTCATGGAGAGCAGGGAAGGGGAGATATAGCAGATCAGGGTGATAAAAGGGTTTGGTCCGCAAATTTTTTCACAAATTTTATCTGTACTTATTAAATTTTAGTTAAAAAATAAATAGAAATTGAGTCTGACTCTAATCCGATTTGATCCTCACTATTTTTAGTTCATTTTCTTTGACCCGTTTTCACCTCTATCTACGGACAGCCTGTCTAGCATAGGGAAAATGGAACATGAATTCCTCCACACCGTCTTCATAATAGTATGTTTGATCCGTTCAAGATGAATACAAGATGATAAGTTCAAATATTGGAGTTTTGTCAGGCTGCACAAATATTCAGGTAGTTATTTTACATTGCAGCATTTGGATAAATCAAGGTGGTGCAGATTTGTGAGATTGCCAAGTGAGTCTGGTAGCTTATCAGAGAGCAACATGACATGTCAAGATGCATCACAAGGCTCCAAATGATTCTGGCAGTTTTGATATACTATAACAACCTTATAATTCAAGATATATCAGAGAACCGAAGTTTGCTAGATATCGGGATAATATGGAAACAGGATATATACATATTGTGAAATAAGATGTTTTGATATATATAGTTTTTTCTTAAAAAAAGATGGTGTGATATATAGGCTCAAAACACTTGCGCTGCTCCATGTCGGTCTCGTACAACTCCATGTATGTATACGTCCAACTCTGGCATCTCCGTGAATGTTTAGACTCAAAGCAACTAGGGAAACCTATGCTAGCTTAAAAAAGCTGGTATGGCAAAGATTAAAAACGTGATTAACTCAATTGCCTAGTGATTAATCCTCTTCTTAAAAACAACTTCTCTCGATTTTTTTTTTGTTGCCAAAATAGCTTCTTTACCTATCCTAATGCACAGATGGAGAAGCCATGAAATTTTTTTTTTGTGCTATTGGCTTCTAGTACAACTTTGAGAAATACGTTTTGGGAGGAGATGTAGAAACACTTTTTGAGAACCGTTTGATAGATCTCCTTGCAGAATCTGAAGTAGAACCTGTTTAAGAATCCCTTAAAAAATACTAACTCTTTGATCTTTATCCACGCACACCTCATGAAAGTGGCAACGAAGTGACAGCTGAGGTGATAAAATCAAGTCAAAGCTGCCTTCAAGCTAGTAAAATAAAGCGCAAGTTTTTGAAAATGTGTACAAAGAAAATTTATTTGTTGGTGCATATGTTCATTCTGGAAGAGCTTCTTGCCCAGAAAAATGCATGCCATCATCTTCAACAAATGCAGTAGTCAAGTGGCTCATTCTGTTTTAAAATAATTATATATCTTTAGGATAACAATTAAATTAAGCTAGATTATTATATTTACGACATAATTTAATACTCACTCCATTTTAAAATAGATTATGATTTTTTACTTTTAAAATCAACATTTAACCATTCGTTTTATTAAAAAATTTGTAAAAATAAAAAATAAAAAGTCATGCTTAATGTTAAATGTGAATGTCTAAAAGTTTAGAAATATAAGACCGATGGAGCACTCAGTTTGTGAGAATGCCAATGCGGAAGTTCGAAACTACTAGTAAGTACTTGTTGATTTATAAAAAAAGTGCTGATTTCGTTGGCAGAAGGCAGCAGGCAACGAGCAGAGCAGAGCATCGCTAGAATCTCAAGGAGTTCGTGGGCCTTCAACCTTGGGCCTTCGCATTTCGGATTAGTAAGGTCCATTTACATCTTGTCGGAGACTCGGAGATGTTTCCGTGAAGAAAGCTGAAGCCCTAAACCAACTCTTCCTCCCCGCCGTTCCCCGCCGCCGCCGCCGCCTCCACCTCAACACCATGGCCGTTCACCTGCTCCGGTCGCGCGCCCTCTCCTTCATCCTCCTCTCCACGCCCCGCTCAACGCCATGCCCAGTTCACCTGCTCCGGGCGCGCTCCTTCCACCGCTTCCTCTCCTCAACCGCCGCCGCCGCCGCGTCCGCGTCCTCTCTTTCCTCCTCTGCCCCCGTGGTCGGGGTGGACTACCTCGTCTCCCGCTGCGGCCTCACTCGGGCGCAAGCGCTCAAGGCGGTCAAGAAGACCTCCCACCTCAGCTCCCGCTCCAGGCCGGACGCCGTGCTCGCCTACCTCGGCGGTACCCTCGGCGTCCCCGCCGCCGGCATCGCCGCGGTAGTCGCCATGGACCCAGGCATCCTCTGCACTGACGTGGAACAAACCGTGGCGCCCCGCGTCTCGGACCTTTCCGGTATCGGCCTGTCCCGGGACGAGATCTTGCGCCTCATCCCCCTCGCACCCACTTCTTTCCGCAACAGGTTCCTATGCCGCAACTTCGAGTTCTGGATCAAGGAGATGGGATCCTTCGACAAGCTCCTGCGGGCTGTCAGGATGAATTCCGGCCTCCTCAGCATCGACCTCGACAAGGTGGCCAAACCCAACCTGGCTTTACTTGGGCAATGCGGGTTGAATGCTTCTGAGATTGGCACTATCAATATGTACGCCACTCGACTGTTAACTATGAACCCGAATATTCTCCGGGAGGCTGTCGAGCGAGTGGAGGAGCTAGGTTTTGAACGAGGTTCTCGGATGTTCCGCCGAGGGCTTATTTTGATCTGTTTGTTGAACAAGGAGGCTGTTGCCAGGAGAATACAACTTCTTCGGAACCTTGGATTCTCGAATGATGATGTGCTGGGAATCGTGAGGAAGGCACCAGCTGTTCTGGCATTGTCTGATAATAAGGTTCAAGTAAATATGGATTTCTTGATGAAGGATCTTGGTCTGGATTTGCCCTACATTGCGCGAAGGCCTGCGCTTATCATGTATAGCCTTGAGCGGAGGTTGTTGCCCCGGTATTGGTTGCTCAAGGTTCTCAAGGAGAAATCACTGCTGAAGCGTCAGCCAGGCCACTATACCATGGCATCATTGAGTGAGAAGTTATTTGTGCAGAAATTTGTTCTTCCATACAAGGACACTGTCCCAGGCCTTGCTAATGGTTATGCCTCAAAATGTTCTGGGAAGGCACCAGATAGAAATCGTTTTAAAAGAAGAGTGAATTGATGGGCTCTAAAAGTTCATATTGCGCATCAGTAAAAACACTTAGGTTTGTCATTGACTTATTTGTTCTGTTAATCTTTACAATATATATATTTATATATATTCCTTTGAGTATTACTTCCTAAAGTGGTTATGCCTTGTCTAAATGCTTTATATTCAAACTGTTTTTCCTGTCATAATTGAGTGTGTATGCATCATCTAAAAGGCTCAAAGGGCAAGCCATGTGGTTGCCTTGGGGTCATTGAGCTTGGTGTGTGGATCTTGTTAGTCAAAATTTGGGTATAGATGCCAGAAAAGAGAAAAAAAAAAGAATAATGGATGTGCTGAAGTATGTGACTTGTAGCCTTTCTAGCCCCTGTTTTATCCATTTTTATGTGCTTGTAAAATTTGGTTTGATGATGTGGTTACAATATATTTCCTCATCTAGGATATGGCACATAGGCTTGCATGATTTGTAGAGCAGGTATTTTAGATGCACTGTGGTGTTCGCATTGCATCATTGGTTTATTGCCCTCAACATTTTATTGGATTTATTGGATCTGTTGGCCATTGGACTTGCAACAGCAGCAGTCAAACACTCTCCTAGCTGCAACAACAGCAGCACCACCACCCATATTTTCCTAAATGGTTTTAAATGGCCGTTTAAACCCGTTTAAATGGTAAATAGAGGGTACCCGTGTAGGCCATTTTGGCCGTTTAAACCATCTAATCCCATTTGTTGCTTGATTAACATCTAAGTTGCGCATTGTCTTGTATGATATGTAATATATATATCAGGTGATGCTAGATGCCTTATGGTATTGACATGCATTATCACTCCCAACAGATTGATATTTAGTGTCTGCTTTTCTGTTGGATCTGGTGTAATTGTGACAGGACATACCACAGTACTTGTGGTGCTGATCGACAAAATCAACAGCTGTTACAGAATGCAACTATGGAAGTTGTTTCTGATTGCCAGGATAAGTTGTATAATCCTACCCAGCATTGCTGGCATTAACTCATCACCGTGAATGTGTTCTGCGATACTGCTACTATTAGTTTTACTCACTTCGCACCAGTAACTTCAGCCAGGATATCCCTTGCTCTGTTAAACTGACGGTCAATTTGATCCAACTAGGTCTGTAGGGTTAGTATTTTTGGTGCCCTGTAGTATTTCCACTGCATTATTGTGGGCAACAGATTGTTGTTGACAATATGTGTTATTTTGCAGAGTGGCTTGAGGAAATACCTGGTGCTCTTGCAACCGTATGATGCTGTTTCAAGTCATTTCTGAATGTCGGAATGAGGTGTATGAGACAATTCTGGCATGTCTATGGATTCAGATTCTTCGTTGCTTTTTTGGTATTAGGTCTAATGGTGACTTGATATACAGTGGCAGTAAATTGTATATATTTTAGTTTTGATATGGATTGGAGCGAGCGCACAACTGTGCGAGTCTTCTTTCCGTGATCTGTTATTGCTTGAACACTAGGAATACACGCATTTTCTGATCTTTTTGTGACATAGATACGTGGGGCATGAGATTGATGGATCAGATGACTTGGCGGCCCAGCATTGGGTGCTGACGTTGGAGCATGGTTCATTAAAGGGCTGAAAGTCTCGGTTCTTGATTTTTAACAGAATCAGTCCGATATGGTTTGTTTGATTCACCAGTTTTTGGTAAAAAAAAAAAATAGAATTTTGAAAAACAAATGTTACCGGAAGAACTAGAAAAATCAATTGTAAACTGGAAAATTTGTCATTTTTAAAAATTATTTTTGGTTTTCACCACGTACTCTGTTCTTTATGTCACTGTTGACTTTGATCATTCGTTTTATTTAAAAAATTTGTTCAAATGCGTAAAATTTTAAGTTGTGATTCAAATAACTTTAATGATAAATTAGATTGTATCAAAATATATAAAATTTATCAAAATTTTTTGAATAAAATAAATAGTCAAAGTTGAATTTAAAGTCAAATAATGAAAAAAAAAACCGAAGGGAGTATGCTTTTGTAAATCGGAAAAATTAGTTGGCAAAATAGGTCAGTTTATTTACACTTATATTATGTTTAAATTCTGATTTTTAAATTTTGAGCAGTAATCAAGCGGTTTTTGCTGTTTTTATTTTTAAAAATTGTTATCGTCATTACTTTCTAACCATCATATTTGATTGTTCATCTTATTAAAATAAATTGATGATAAGTATAATGCATTTTGTTAAAATTTTTTATCATTATTTCAAATATGACTCATAAATATACAAGGTTGAAATAATTTTAAAATAAAATAAATAGTTGAAGATGATATTACTGGAGTATGTTATTATATAGACATGGCATAGCACGGCATAGCATAGAATATGTTGCTCCTGCTATTTCTTTATGCTCTCAGGTCTTCATTTACTTCTTTTAAACAAGTAGATACAAAAAAGTCTAGAATGACAAGTACAGATTGTTTTCAATCTCATAGAGACAAATCATTCTCCTTTCTCATAGTTTTCTCTCTGTACCAAAGTTAAATATCATGAGAACAAGCTGTAGCTCGGTTCGCAAGTCGTGCGGTTGGCACGCTGTCCGTCAGCATTCAAACCCCAGGTTCGACGCTGGTGTTCTTATCGGAATCATCCCTTTTACTAATTTCATAGGTCGTGAAAAACACGTGGTGACGCAAAGAAACGGCAACACCCCTCATCATCTACGGAGATTGCATCTTCGTAGATTTAAAAAAAACGCGCAATATGCATATAGATTGTAAGTCTAAAGTACGTGCATTATAGCTATAACTGCTTTGTTCTAAGGGTATTAAAAACCAAGATGTCCTTAATCTCATGATAAGTGCAAGCATCAATCACTTAATTGAACACTGGGTTATTTTTCTTAGCCATGTACTCTCAATCAACCCACTGCATAACAATCACTGGATTCTTCAGTTTCAGGTATATAGAGAAATAGTAATTTGCATGAAAGTAACTCAAGAACTGAGTATCAACACACTGTTTGGTCTCTTCATAACAGTTCTCACAACGCCTGATCACAGCAGCTGAAGAATTTTTCATATAGTTTACATCTTCCCTGCTTCTCTCATGATTCAGAGGCGTTGATAGTACCATGTTGATAGGCTCAGGCTCCTCTTGAATGTCATCATGGTCAACAACGGAAAGAGAGACTTCACGCTTTTTGGTTCCAACCTTTCTGACAACACGGCGAGAACTGCCTTCAGCTGAAATACTGACTACTGCACAGAGTACCAGATTAGAGTGTAATGTGAGGATGATTGATCGAAATTGATG
>BCLG01000527.1:1658-17085 GCA_001602295.1 Zoysia matrella
AAAAAACTTGATCTGTAGGACACTGAAATTTTGCCAATAGGATACTAAAAAGTGTTCTGGAGATCAATTTTTTTTGTTTATGTCCTATGAACCAAGCTAACACTATAAAAATATAAGGAATAGGTCCTATGGATCTCTAAATTCGAAATATATTTATTTATACAAAATTCAAAAGACAAATTTATAATAGAATAGTTACTCGGCAGCAGCCATCTGTTTTGCTTCAAAAACATGACTTCCCTGGTTGGTATGAATTGGAAACTTTGGACGATGATACATCTCTTCATTAGGAACAAAATTTGTTTTGAACTTATCTCCAAATTTGAAATAGATTTATTTATACAAAATTCGGAACACAGATTTATAGCGGGATAGTGACACAGCTCCTTGTTTGAATTTTGAATTTGAATTCAAGTTCAAAATATGAAATTTATAAATTTCTAAAGAAAATGGATATGAAACAATAAAAATACTTGGAATTATATGAATTAAAAAATATAAAATTTTATCTACTGATTTCATAGGTCTATATTATCTTTTATGGTTATTTCTCTTTCTAATTTTTGAAAATAAAATATGTTTCGAATTTGAAATTAGTACTAAAAAAATTATTTCCTTTAAAATGATTTAAATCTCTGCAAAATTTTATAATTTTTTTTGAGGTCGTTAAGTATTTATTTTTTAATTAATAATGAAACCAAGTCAAATCGGGTGTCCACGTCACCAAATTGTGCCACATCACCGGTGCACATCAGCAAAAAATACCACATCACCCTGTCACGTAAGATAAAATCGTCCTCGAAACCGTTTAAAAAGAAAAAATAAAACGATTTAAAAAGTTGAGAGAGCCCAAATATCTACTATTTTGAATGAGAGACAAAAACCGAACACCGCCGATAATTAAGAGAGATCAATAGGATTTATTCCAAAATATAACTAGTGCTTTTAGCCCAAGGGCAACTAGTTACCTGTGGTGACCGCCTCGGAGAACCTGACGACTCAGCAAGAGGACGGCCAACCGAGAGCCCCGCTCGCCGCAGCCGCGATGTACGGCGTCGCGGACCCCGCGGCCGCAGAGCGCACGGCGAGAAGCAATACAAGCTCTACAAGGCTCCCAACGCCAAGGGCAGGGCAAGAACAAGCTCTTTCATTCTCACTCCGTAGCAGCTGCTTTTGTTGCTCACTCTCAAAATCCCCAGGAACAAACCGGCCGGCGATGACCTGTCCGCGGTGGTCTATTTTCAAGCGCTGCTTGCCGGTGACGGGGAGCTTCCCGCCGGGATCGGGAGATGCGACTGTGCCGGGTTTGAGCGCCCCATGTTCTGCTTCTTGGATCGGCCGGATAACGCAGGGCTGACTCTGCCATTATCTATTTGAGTTGGAGTTTGAGCTTTAATGAGTTTGGGCTTTAGTGATCCTACCATGTGTTTCGTACATAAGAGAAAGCGTATAGCATTACAACATTTGCAATGTGCGAAAAATGAATTTTTCAATGAGAATAAATGCCATTTTTTCATCTTCAGCTGATGTTAGTGTGAGTGTTCTGATTCATGTGAAGATATAGGGTTCATTTGAGCTTCTCGTGCGAGGATTGAGCAAAGGGTCGGCAGCACAGTCTTGAAAATACTATTATAGTGGAAGCCTGATTGGAATATATCATGAGTAAAGCCATGTTTCTTGAGCATTGTCATTGCAGTTAACAGTACATTCTTGCCAACATTTACATATTATGTCGAAACATGCAATTTATTTCCTATTTTTTCACAATTACCAAAAAAGTAATGTGGTCGCACTGAATATATCGGCGATATTCTAACACCCATCTTATTCAAGGTTTGTAGGACTATACTTGATTAGGGAGAGCTTGAGTACATTTCCGCAGCGCACCAAATTGAACTAACTTGACTGCTATTTGTGGTTCAATTTCTGATTTGCTTTTTGCTGCTAAAAAAACAAAAGATATTGGTTGAAGTGGACAGTTCAGATGGCCAAGAAATAAATGAGCAGAAAAAATGTGGGGGAAATACACAACCTAGAAGCTTCAAATTTGTGGATGACTCAAAGTTCCCAAAGATCGAAGTGTGTAAGAGCATCTCCAAGAGATCTCTTAAAACTTCTCTTAAATCAAATTTTAATGAAATAATGCAAAATCACCTTTCCAACAAATCCCCTAAACCATCCCTTATTTTTTGGAGTCCCCGAAAATCTTCCGGTCCAAACCTAGATGGGGGCGAGTTTCCAGGCTCCTCGATATCTTCTTCCGCGCGTGCTTTTTCCTTTCCTGCCGAGACCGCCGCTCACCTGTGCGTGCCTTTTCTTTTGCCGCCGAGACAGCCGCTCGCCCGCGCCTCTCCGCTCAACCCTATCGCGCGCCATCCCACTCGCCTTCCCATCATCGCGTGCGCTGGCTTGTCCCCATCTCCTTTCCGCCGGGCTGCACGTCGTCCCTCGCGCCGGCCCGTCCCATCACCAACACATCGCTTGGTCCTGTCGCTGTCCCGTTGTGACAGACCGTCCCGCAGAAAGGACAATCCATCGACCACAGGATCTTATCGGGTGTTACTCGGCGAAGCAAGGATCAACAGTACAACTCAAACACGATAAAATATATTACAAACTGTTGATTAAGTTAATAAAACAGAAGTTTTAAAAGCGTGGAAGCAGTAACCCTACTTAAACTAGAGTCTTTTGGAAACTATGCATAAGATGACATTGAGCCCAAACGATGCATCTTCTAGTAGCACACAACAGCAAGGCGGTGAAACGATGCATCTTCTAGCAGTACACAACAGCAACACGGCGAGTAGGGCTCCCAATGCACATCGCCACCCTCGGGGGTTGCTCCAACGAATTGGTCTAGATGGAGGAGAGAGAAACCACCTGCACACAAAACTACAAAGAGCCAAACTCTGAGCATTCAAATACTCAACAAGTATTACTCGTCAACATGGACAACTACGACTGACTCCAAAGATATGATAAAGCTGACTCATAGGGATGGCCAGTTGCATAAAACAAAGCACTATTAGTAAATCCTTACTTTCATCTTTTAGCGGTATGTTAAGTTCAAGGAATGTAACAATACCATATGGTCGGCCCGAGGCCTACCGCTTTCAAGCACATGGTCCTCTATGCGATCACTATGCCGGGTGTATCTATGGTTAGATCCAAGGCTTTTCTCTACTTTTCCGTCGAAAGAGGGGTAGAGGGACGTCCAACCACTATGGTATTGAGCTACATCAGTTTTCTAAATCCCATGTCTCCAGAATGTCTTCAGTACTGTTTAAATTTGCTCAATAGGGCCACACTCTAATCGGTTCTTAACCGACAAAGACGAGGCTACCACCGTGAAGACCTTGCCTTTTCAAATCCTCATATACACTATCCTCGTCGATCTGAGGTTAATTCATGTGTGGTATAAAAATAGACCCTATAGCTCACAAGTGACCTCTCGTCCACTCGACTTCTACCGTGATTTAGAACTCATTGTCTAGCTCTACATCTATAGGGTAAGTAGCACTATCATGTATCCTAGGGTTACAAACAACTTCTGTAAGTTAATGCACAGTACATTAACTTATACAATATATAGTGATAAAATTAAAAAAATTTAAAATAGGGTTAATGCATCGGGGCTTGCCTGGGCTTGAAGCAATGTTAGCACAAACAAGAGGGAGATCTTCAGCGACGTACATCTCCGGAGCAGCTAGAGGGCATGAAATGATATGTGAGCGCGATGATCAGTTATGCACATAATAGCATCCTAATGTTTTAACTCGTCATCGCATGCGACGATATGTTCATATGCGAACGATAAGTTCATATGCGATGATATGCTTATGAATGCATATGGCAAGGGTTTATATGCGAATGGTTCATGCACAATTGAGTTTATTAACTTAAAGTGCTAACTACATTTATGTGACAAGGTTTTGATTTTTTACCTAAAAGAAAGAGTTTTCTACGATACTCATGTTGGTCATAATAGGGAAACTATTTCTAAATCTCATTAATATGGTTCTTGAAGGAAAAATTTACAAATTTAGTTGCTCGCAATATTAATAAGGTTGTAAACAATTTTTTGAACCAAATTTATAATTTATTGCAATACTATGAATTTCTAGTGAATTAAATAGTACTAGATCTAATAAATCATTTATAAATAATTTATAAGCAAATAAATTCTAATTAAGTACAGGATGCATTTTAAGATGCATGAAAATGATGCTATGCTCGAATATATAATGCACCTTAATTAATTAACCTAATTAATGCTAATGCAGAAAATGCAACTCGTATAGTTCTAAAATATTCTACATGATGAGATGATTCCAATGATATATTATTTGTGATTTTTTGGAGTTAGTATGTATTTTCTGTGATTTTTGCAAGATCATACTGATTTCTGTGCAATTAATAAGCATTTTCCGAGAATATATAAACCCCAGCCAAATACTGCCATGCGGCGGCCTCTGGAATTGGCCACATTAGCGCCCACACGGTAGGCCGCACGGGATCCTGTTGTAGCCGCAGGGGATCCCGGTGCAACTGGGCCAACCTGGCCGAGCCTGGCCATGTCGCGGGCGGCCGGTTGGCAGGCGCTCGCCGGCGAGCCGTTTCCGGCGACTAACGCGGAGGGCACTGGCGCAATCTCACTCACCGTGGCATGGAGAACACCCGTAGGAGGTTATCGGGGTCGACCGCTCACAGGAGAAAGCCGTCGACGGAAGACGGCGTCGGACAAAGGTTCGGCGAGGCGGCAGCGGCGGTACGGTTGACGAAACTTGATGAAGCCTTCACTTGAGCTTCACCAGAGGGCAGAGAAGGCCGGAAAGGAAGAAGACGTCATCGAGGGGGCCCAGAAGGCGGAGCTCGACGGTGGGGTAGGGAGGCACAAGCAGCCGGCGGCCGAACTCCTCAAATCCCTGCACATCCCCTTGGAAAAACGGGCGATTGGTGAGTCTATCAGATGCGTCGAGGCCTAGGAGATCATACCCGAAGGAAACTGAAGGAGCTCACTGGAGCAGAGAGGATTTGGGGAAAACCGGCCGGCGGTGCCCGACGAACACGATTTTGGGAAAAACTTCGAATCCGGCTAAATCCGCGCGAGGAAGGGCGAGTCGAGGTGCAGTGATGCTGGAGGGAGGGAGGGCGCAGCTCCTTGCCAGCGGAGGAGAGCTGGGGCGGCTTGATTTGGACCTCCCACGGCAGGGTTCCGAAGAGAAACGGGGCGGCCGGAGGAATGAGCGAGAGAGATGACAGTGAGAGGGGGTGGCGAGGGAGAGTGAGGGAGGCGATAGAGGCGCGGACACAGGGGTGGGAATGTGTCCCGCGCTCTCCGACCGGGGCCTCGTGACCCGGTTGCATGTGTGCCGCGCGCACTCTGCGCTGCCCGAAGGTGAGTGGACAAGGAAGAAGAAGCGCTGACAGGCGGGTCCCGCGTGGCATCAAACCCCAGCCAGTCTTACCATTTAAACAATTTGGGAACTGAAAAAGGAATAGCAAACAAGCTCGAAATTGCTTGAAACTTTGCAGAAAGTTTCTTCAACACATGATCTCTAAAATAAATCACATGCACGGGTTTTTGCCAAAGAATGTGAAGATATTGAATTTCAAATAGGGCTAATCGATAAGAAAAGTAATTTGCGGGGAGAGCAGATCACTTGACCAACTTCGAAGGTCTGGAAGAAATATATTCGGATCTTTCAACCATTTGAAACTTGGCAGCATCGATCTTCGGCATGTGTTCTACACTAAGAATGACATGCACAAGTCTTCTCAAAAAGGGAGTTTCTGATACTTCTGAAAAACAGAGCAGCCTATCATTTTCTGTGGTGTAAAAGAAATACTCCCCGAGCTCCGATTGGAACGAAACTTGGGAGAATGGCTATTCAACATGGATTCTACAACATAGATCACATGCACAAGATTTTGTCAAAGGAGATAGAAGATATGAGATTTCGAAATTGACTAACTGATAAGGAGACAGTCCTCTGAAAGCAGATCAATTAAACGAATTCTAAGACATGAAAGAAATATCTCCATAGCTCTGAAAATATTGAAACTTGGTAAAAGAGTTTACAAACTTGTGATATTCATTCTAACCAACATGCACAGTTGGATCTGAAAGGATCTGGAAGATATTGAATTTTGAAAACTTCTAACCGTTAAGCAGACAGAAACCTGCTAGAGTCAGGTCAGTTAACCAACTTTCATGGACTTTAGGAATTATCTCCCAAGCTTCGGAAACTTGAAACTTGTCAAGAAGATAGAATGTGCTATGGGGAATAACTTTTATTTTGGGGTCAAGTTTGAATTCATAGTAGATTTAATTCTATAGAGATTAGGAAATAGGTAAGTGTTAAGGATTCTAATTTTTGTTTTGGCTATTTTGAATTTGAACGGACCTAAGTATTGATAAATTCAGGAATTTTGACCACATTTAGGTATTCCAACACTTTTATGATAAAAAATTCGACTTTTACTTTTAATTTCAAGTTAACTTTACATTTGAATTACTAACTTGGATTCTTTTTATCCTTTTTTGAACTTAAATTCTTAACTTTCGAATTCTTCTGAAAAATTCTCATTCTTTGACTTTGAGAAACACTAGGTGTTACACCCGTCTCCCCTCGGTCACCCTTGTCATCCCGTCGCCGGTTGCCGCTTGGACCTCGCCTTGTTGCCCCGCCAAGGACTGGTCACGGCTGACACCCAGCTCGGGAGTCACAGCGCAGTCGCCACTCGGTCTTCATCCTGATTTTGCCTCCAATCGAAGGTTTCCATCTCTTATCCTCTTCTTTCTTTGCAAAATAGTAGACTTCTGTGGATATATTAGGGTTTGAAATGTGTTAATCTGCTGGATTTCTGTGGATTCAATTTATATTAAGTATATGTCCAAATTGAATTTTATTTATACGTGCTACACAACTAGCTAACAATATCAACTAGGGACAAAAAGCTGATTTGATGGATCTGCATTAGCTCATCAAACTGAATAATGTATTGCCTCACCCCAGACATATATACACGTCCAGGTAATCTCCTGCCAAGCTCTTGTTTAGAAGTTGAAATTTGTTAAAGCAGCAAGGAAAAATGCTTGGTTCATCTATTGTTAAAGCAGCAAGGAAATTGGTTTGAGACTTAATATTTTCATTTTGCATAATCTAGCTGCTCATCTATTGTTATGGTTCAGTTTGCATAAACTAGCTATTCATCTATTGTTAAAACAGTATGGGTTCGAAATATTTTGCTTAAATTGAGACTGTGCAGATGTGCATGTCCTAATGTTACTGTTGTTACTTTTGTGTTTAGGTAAAAAGAGTTCTATCAATGGAGGGAGAAGGTTATTTCACCGGATTGCTTAATGAAACCCATAAAACCTTGGATTGGATTGGGATGGTGAAGGTAGCCCTCCTGAAGAGCGACAAGAACCTACGCCCACGTCAAAAGGAAACCGGAGAAGTCGGAACAAGAATTTGAGTGAGAAGGAGGATTTATTACTCGTGAGGGCTTGGTTGAATACAAGTTTCGATCCTATTTCCGAGACGAACCAAAAGCGTGCTGCATATTGGACAAGGGTGCATGAAGCCTTTATTTCTGAAAGGGATATTGCATTGGATCGGACCCCAAATTCACTGTACCATCGCTGGACAATTATTCAGGAGTCTGTAAATAAGTTTTGTGGTTGCTTCACCGCTATTGAGGGCAGAAATCAAAGTGGAAAGACTTTTGAAAACAAGGTATGGATTCTGTTTATCAAATTAGTTTTCTTGACGTCTTGCTTGCTCCAACCTTTTAGCAGCGGCAGTTGAAACAGATTCAGCTTGAGATTGTAGCAGACAGTTGAAACAGATGCTCCCATGATCATACCTGCACCAATTAATATCTGCTTTGAGGATGCTGAACCTCTCTCTGTTCCATAAACACTATCTGTTTTCTTGGAATTTTTTTCAGCTTATGGATGCACGCACTTTATACCAAGCTGAAGACAAAGACAAGAAATCCTTCCAGTTCTTGCATTGTTGGAATATATTACGCCTTGAACCAAAATGGCATGAGAAGATGGCTCAACTGGCAGCTGCGAAATCTTCTCAGAAAAAACAAGGCTGCTGGAGATTCATTTCTGGATTGGACTGGTAATTCGGAGGATGAAGTGCTGAATGCTGCTATCAATGAAAATGTTGAGGCACCTAAGCGTCCAATTGGTAGGAAGAAGGCGAAAAAACAGCTAAGCATAGATGTAGGTGATGCATGCATCCAAGCATTGGACCACATGTGGGAGAAAAAGAAGGCAGTTGATGATGAAAAAGAAGTAAAAAAAGAAGCAAAGAAAGAGGAAAGGTTCCAACAATCTTTGAAAATTGAAAAGGAGAGGCTACAGATTGAAAAGAAGGCAGCTGATGTGAAGATAATGTTAGAAGGAGAATAATGACGATGGACATTAGCGGAACGACTGGACAGCAGCAGCTTTTTTATCAAAGCCTACGCAATGACATACTCACTCGTCAAGGGATCCATTTGGATTGATTCGGTAAGTGACCTTTTTCTCTTCATATTTAAATTGTTAATTGCACTATATGTCACACATAAGCTCTTCTTGTTTTGTGTACTGCTGCTTCAGTGCTTGAATCATATTACACCAGAAACAAAGTGTCATGTTCTAAGTTTGTTTTGCTTCTGTATAGTAAACTTTGATGTTTTGCTTATTCATGTTTATTCATGTTTTGTGTAGTGCTGCTTCAGTGCTTGCCTGTATGACCATTGCTTATTCACGTTTATTCATGTTTTGTGTAGTGCTGCTTCAGTGCTTGCCTGTATGACCATTGCTTATTCACGTTTATTCATGTTTTGTGTAGTGCTGCTTCAGTGCTTGCCTGTATGACCATTGCTTATTCACGTTTATTCATGTTTTGTGTAGTGCTGCTTCAGTGCTTACCTGTATGACCATTTCAGTGAGAAGCAGCACTACACGTCATACAGGCAAGCAGCACTACACAAAGCAGTTCTGCAAGTGTGTGCTTGAATTTCCAAATTGACAGATAGGCCTCCGACATACAAGCTTCTAGAGGCAGTCGGCAACAAAGATTAGTCAACAGAATATAGGAAGATTTGGCATTATTTGATCGTATTTGGCTATCTGTACAGTGTCATTGTTTGTACAGAGGTGACACATAGTTGTTTCTCTCCTGTGGGTCAATGTTTCAGCAGTTAATGGTAGTATAACCTGTAAAAGACAAGTACCCAATGCAGACCACTCAGAACTGTAAAGCAAGTGCATATGTATATTGATCATTGCAGTGGCAAGTACTACATATCCTTTGCTCAGATCAATTCCGGGGCAAATTTCCTTTGGCAGTAGTGTGGTAATGTAAGCCCCAGCTCATCTGCCAAAGGAGAAGTTGCCCAGCAATGCAGCTGCACATTAAACCAACCTATTCTCTGTTTTTGGTTTGTTTGTTTTGCACATGAGCATGCACAGAGGTTAGTGATGAGTGCACAGGGGCATCTATACTCGTTTATTTCTGAGTGATAAAAGGCAGCGGGGCTCTGCTAGCTCTTGCTTCCCGTTGCAAAGGTTCGAAGTGTAGGATATACTGTAGCACAACGCTCCCTGGTCTGGTCCTCCAGATGGTGCTCACCACCTACGCGAACAAAGGCTGAATAGGGGAGAGGTCACGGCAGTGCATGACATGACCTGCCTGGAGCTTTAAGAATCGACGAACCATTGCTTGCCTGTATGACGTGTGAACTCCAAAACAAATATATTCATTGTCTTTTATTATTCGTTACGTGATGCTGAAATTAAAGATGAAAGTTCAAAGTAAATTATTGTCTCAAACATAAAAGATTACAAATATGCCTATTAATATGTATCTGGCCTATGTTGCCATAAATGCTCTATTAGATATTCTTGAAGTTGATGATGAACTTTATTATCTCTGATCCTTTTCTTTGTCTCAATGAATTCAATAAGATCAACAGTATGATTATGTGAAGGTTGAACATTGTCTTCATCACAGTCGAAAAGTTCATTGACATCAACCTCTCTCCCATCCTCTATTATCATGTTATGCATGATAACACAAGCTTTCATAATTATAGCCTAACATCTCTTGATCCCACAATCGTGCTTGACCCCTGATAATGGCAAATCGAGCTTGTAGGACTTCAAATGCTCGTTCAACATCCTTCCTGACTGCTTCTTGTGCTTTGGCTAAGTATTTTCTTTTATTTCCCTGCAGTTGAGAAATTGTTTTAACAAAGGTTGCCCAGAATGGATATATGCCATCTGCCAAATAATATCCCATTTTGTACTCGTGTCCATTGATTGTAATTCACTTTAGGAGATTAACCTTTACATAATTTTGCAAAAAGTGGTGAGCGTTGTAGAACGTTGATATCATTGTGCGAGCCCGGCATACCAAAGAAAGCGTACCAAATCCAAAGATCTTTAGAAGCAATAACTTCTAATATTATTGTTGGTGCTCGAACATGGCCAGAGTACATACCATGCCATGCAGTTGGGCAGTTCTTCCATTTCCAATGCATGCAATCTATGAAACCAAGCATGCCTGGAAAACCTTGTTCTTCTTCGATTGCTAGTAAACGAGCTGTATCGTTCTGATTAGGAGAACGCAAGTACTCCTCTTCAAAAACATCAACGACTGATTTAACAAACCGTAGCATACTCTCAATAGCAGTACTCCCTCCAATGCTGACATACCCATCTGTAGAATCAGCTGCCACACCATAAGTTAACATACGAAATACGGCAGTTACCTTCTGCAGACAACTTAATCCGAGTCCATGTGCTGCATTTCTTTTCTGAACAAAGTAATCGTCATGATGCGCAAAAAAAGAGAACGGCTCATCCTAAACCTGCATATAGGAAAATAAAGCTATTAATATTACAACAAGTTATATGTAATAAATAAAGTTAATTGACAAAAAACAAACCTGCGCCTGAAAAATTCATGGCCATATGTTGGGTCATCCGAGAAATAATCTTCATATAACTTGCAATGTGCTTCTTGCCTTTTGCGGAAAATAGCCAGGAACAGAGCCACAATGTTTAGCTTCAACCTCATTCAAAGACCAATAATGTGTAATCGCAATAGATGCAAATGAGATCAAGAAATCATCTTCATCATCAGAAGATGAAGAATCTAATATTTGATCCAACAATGAACGCCTACGGCTCATACTCCTTTAATGGATTGAAATCAAGATGGAGATAGGGAGGCGCAGACAGCAGGATCGCAGCACCTGCTTGGCCGGCAAAGATCAGGCGCAAACAGCAAGATCGCAGCGCGGCACCCGATGAATGACCTGCTTGGCCGGCAAAGTCAGGGAACAGACTCAGGATCGCAGGAAGCCAGGAGCACGCACATGAATCGCCAGCATATCAGGATCGCACGCACGCCGCCATGAAACGTACAATACGGCCGCCGCATACGCGATACGGAAAGATAGCCAGCCAAAACGGAGAGACGGCAAAACGGTTAGTCATCCTGGCCCATTTAAAATTTTTAAGGGACACTTTTAAGAGAATTGTTAGAGGAGAGGGAAAAAATAGACTCCTATAATTTTTAAGCTACTCTTAAAAAGTGTTTTTTGGGGACCATTTTTTGGGAGCTATTGGAGTTGCTCTAAGTCAGTTGCAGCAACATCTCCCTGTCTTGTGTTATTTGTCCGGCTGGTGATGGATACAAGTCAAGACCGCACGAGGTGATATGGGCTGGGCCATAAAGAACTCATCAGAATTCGTAGCTGGGCCATAAAGAACTTTGTACTCCCTCTGTTAAATACTTGGATCTCCTCCCGTTAACTGTCCATCAGCTCGCTTGTATTTTTTTTTTTTTTTACCGCAAACCCCTCGATCGAAATCCTCATGTATTATTGAGGTTGTTAAGTTTCCTCATCTGATGTCTACGATCTATCTCCGCTACGGGATACACCATCGTCATAAACACCGGAACCGATGGAAATTTTATCATGCTTGCGTTGCTTTGGCTTAAGCCTCAGACTGAACTAGCTAGAAGATTAAACAGCGGGCAGCATATGCATATAAAATGCCAATTTATCCATAACCTGAGCACCACAAAAATATAAACACAACGGCCAGTTACCTAACAAACACCATATACTACACCAGACTCGATAAAAACCTGTAGCAGTTGAGGTTTGGTCCCTAGAAGCCTAAAAGTGAAGTGGAATTATACAATTAGTCCCACAATACCGGTTTATATGGGATGAGGGTGTTGTTGAATCTATAGCAACTATAAAGCGAGGATGAAAAAATAAGAGGTGTGCTGTGTATGAATACATATGCCTGCTCCACACTGGTGGATAGGAAGTCCTTAAAAAGGAAGATTTGTAACATCGCAGCCCATTAAATGACTATAGCAGTCGTGGTTTGGCCCGAGGCTTAGAAGTTAAGTGGAGATGTGGATCAATCTGACAGTGATGGTTTAGGTGTGTAAGGATTAATAACAGATAACCATCGTTGTTATAAATATAATACCTCTAGATTAACCTTTTTTACAGACAAACATGTATCATGATGAATATGTATGCCCACCCATGGGAAGCTGGGTGGTACGTGGATTTTGGATGCGTAGCGCTGCACCATAAGCAATCAGGAACATAGAAAAACCAAGGCTCTGTCCACATCAAAATCAGCTTTACTTTCAAGCTGAGTAGTTTCACGTCATACTTCAGAATACCCCATGTATACGCCATACTTAAACAACATTACTGTCCATGTTCAGCATAGACACACAGAAACCTATTTAAATATACTAAAAAGCTACTAGTTCGATTGGAACGGTTAAGGGAGAAGCACATCCTTAATGTCCAGATCGGTGTGATCAGGACAAAATCTCCGGCAAATCTTTGACTTGGGTGCATGCGATAAGATGACGAGCAAGCTGAGAGGGTCCCTGCAATAATTCGCGCTGACTCAATCAGTCTTATCAATCAAACATATGTGCTGCTTCTAGCCTGCTACGTAGTAACCGTGGTGGTTGCGACAAGGTCTTCCAGTGACTATGGGATCGAAGTGGATGATGACGACGATCTGTGTTCGTCGCCACTGCACTATGCTTGCAAGCAAAGTAACCAACCGCTCCGTCCAAAAGCTAGCTAGGTAGATAGAGATCAACATGGACTTTTTGTGAAATCGTCATTTACCAGGTTAGATCAGGTAATTGTTTACTCCTTCCACCCAATTCACTTCACATTCTAGCTTTATATTTTTTAATATATTATCATTCTCGCTTATCAATATACGTGTATTCTCTTCGGTTTTAAATTATTGACCACTGTTGACTTCTAATATCAACTTTAACCATTCGTCTTATTCAAAAAATTTGTTCTAATGTGTAAAATTATTAGTTGTGATTTAAATTTCACTAATGATAAATCAAATTATAACAAAATTTTTCACATTTGAATAATTTTTTTAAATAAGACGAATAGTCAAAGTTAATACTAAAAGTTAACAGTGTCAATATTTTAAAACCAGACGGAGTATCTTTATGTTTTTTGCTCCCACCTCTCTTCCTTTATTTTTTACCGCTACTTATTTTCTGTGCTTTGAGCTGAAATGATAAATAAACTGGAATGGAGAGAGTACAAGGGGGAAGGTGATTTATATAAGGTTATCTGTCAACATCTCGGCTTTAACTATAATGTAACTCAATGTTCAGTTTCATCTGGCACATGGATCCAGGCTTCCTAGTGAATCTACGGTATACAAGGCAACATCCATAAAGATTCAAAAGCACACAAACCACGTATGAAATTTCAAAGCTAACGCTTTCATATTGACTAGCTGGATAAAAGGAACAAGATACATAGCCGTATATTCCAATCAGAAAATAAAGAAAGACAAGAAGAGTGTGAAGTTTGTCATTTAGTAACATCATTTTTTACTTTATATGCTCTGAAATTGAATCGCCGTGCTAGGGTGACCTATAGATATTGTTAATGGAACGTACGATCAAGCTGATGCCACACCTAGCTTGCTCTACTATCCTACGATTTGAATACTTGACAATAAACGTCAGGTAACCAAAACCAGTCAAACGCATACAGCTGCAATTTCGATTGATAAACCCCACGATGTTATGACGCCCGGATGTACACATTATTTTCCCACCTAGGGTTTGTTGTTCTTTGCCTGTCGAAACACAGATCCAAGTGTATATAGGATAAGAACATTTGCAGTCATCAATGTCCTTATCCATGTTTAGATTTTGAGACAAAATGATCTTCGTTATTCCTTGGTGGCTATGGAGCATTATCTTCATGCATGCCTATCCATGAAAGATAGTGAGCGTGCATCTATCTTGTGAAATAAAAAATTATACGAGTTGTTGCTTCAGATGCTATAAACTAGTAGAAGCTATGTGGCATGTTGCTTTCAAATGCGTGTGGGTTATAGGATAGAATAACAATTTTGAATGCCGGCGTGCCGCTGCGAGGATACTCACCAAAAGTATGAGGGTTTCTTTGAAGCCATATCTATCACTATTTATATATATAAGTTTCCTTTTGTCGTGTTCCAAAAAGGAGGAAGAAACTTAGTACTAGTATACTGGATGCCATCTTGCTTCGATGAAGGAAGAAACTCTGATAGTCGAAGTAGCATCCACACTTAATTCAGCAGCTTAGAAATTGGACCGAAGCGTACATAGACGTAACCAATGTTTGATTAGGATCACAAGGTCACAAAGGCACGGTCAAATAAGTTACCGTTTGATGACGTTCAAGTTGCATGCAAACGTATTGTTTTGCTTTGGAAAATAATCCATGTTAGACTTGACCAATGAGTCTCTAGAACCCAACGAGAAAATGTTACGCTTGACCAGGTAGGAGATATAATTAGAGGTGAACAGAGAGATGAACGATTCTACATGTCAGTAGGAGCTAGACCGGAGCTCATTAATTTGGTGTTATTACCAAGTCTTGCCTAGTTTATGCTCACATTATTTGAGGTTCCTAGAGATTAATTCTCAGAAAGTATGAGTGTTGTTTTCTTTTGGCAAAGTGATAACCTTAGGCAAAAACAATAAGCCAAATATTCTTTCCCATGTTTATTACATGTTCGTCTAAAAATATAAGCATTTCTAGATTTGGTGAAACTTCATTTTAACCATTAATAGTGGAGAATTCATAATGTTTTGTTGTAGTTTTGTTGTAATAAATTATATTACTAAATTCACAATTAAATAAAGTTTTATAGCATGTAACTCTTTATTAGAAATTGTTAAATTTTCTAGACTTCATTAGTCAAGGATAAAACAATTTTACTTTGAGAAACAAGAAATGTTTATATTTTGAGATGGAAGATGTAGCTTGTATGGTTATATATCATGTGTTTACGGTACATATGAACATATAAAATGTGTATTCATGTTTT
>BCLG01000527.1:21930-59813 GCA_001602295.1 Zoysia matrella
TATTTTGAGGTTTAAATTGTTCTTCTACTTCGTAGGAGGTAAAAGTGCTCTAATAATTATTAATTATTGTATCATTTAAATTGGAAAATAATTTGTGAGTTTTAGTAGTTGACATTAATCAGAGACATGATGTTAACTGATATTAATTTTTTTACATCTACTGCTTAAATGATCAAATTCATATCTTAGCTCTCAACACATTAAAAGGGCTCATATAATATCATTTGTTATCACCAATTAGCTGAGTATGGAACAACTAGTAACATAGTCTCCTGTTCTTAAAAATGATGTCGCTGTTGACTTGTAACATAAATTTTGACTATTTCATCTTATTAAAAAAATGATGAAAATTATACATTTTGTTATAATTTTGCTTTATCATTAAAGTAGTTTGAATTATGAGTTGTAATTTTACATTTAAATTAATTTTCTGAATAAGATGAATGGTCAAAGTTAACATTAAAAGTCAACGGCGACATAAATTTAGGAATAGAGGGAGTAATCATCAATCGAAGGGCTAGCTAGATCATTAGTTGGACATGTTCTAATTTCTAAACCATCAAGGATACTTTTAACAGCCAATAATCTTCTCTAGGGGTTTGAACATCCCCTAGAAGCGCTTGCAAATTAGCACACTCCTTCAACTTCTTTCTTGAAATTTCTAGATCCTCAACCCTTTATCATTATTGACATTTCTTGCCAACTCTGATCCACCCTTACGAAGCTCCCGCCAGCAAATCCGTCCAACAACCATCCCCAACCGACGTACTCCTACGACGTGTAGCGTACGCCCTGATCCGGCGTATATAAATCCCTCGCGACCACCTTGCCTTCTACTGTGGACCATCTTGCGCCCAGCCGCCATGAGGAAGTCGGTGAGGCGCTCCTGCTCCAGCGGCGTCCCGAGCGCCAAGCGGAGGAGGGCCGGCAAGGGGAGCACTGGGCAGTCTGGGCTGCCGTTGGCCGTCGACGGGTTCGACCGGCTTCCCGACGACCTCGTCATCGCCGTGCTTGCTAGTGTAGCCGCCCGCGCCGCGCGCCCCGCCGACCTCGCCGCCGCGGTGCTCACGTGAGTTACCGGGCGGGCTCACTGCCGTGTTCCTCTGTTAGGGTTCCTTGTTTTCATTCTCGTTTTCTGTGTTGAGGTCGTCTCGTTTGACTCTTTGCATGCGTGTGTTCACCAGGTGCAGGAGGTTCCGGGAGCTCGCGGCGCACCCAGCTGTTCTGTCGCGAGCGTCGCCGGCCGCTATCTCCGTGCGCTCGAGGTGGTGGTCGGAGACAGCGCACGAGTTCCTCCGGCGGTGCGCCGGAGCCGGCAACATCCACGCCTGCTACTTCCTCGGCATGGTAACCGACAGCACGATGACCTCTGCTCTGACAGCTCTGCTTCCATTCCTGCTTCCTCTGTTTCTTAACCACCCATACGCTTGTCCACTTCGATCATGTCATCTCAGGTGAGGTTCTACTGCCTCGGCGCCAGGACGTCCGGGGCGGCGCTACTCTTACGCGCTGCAGCGCGTGGGCACGCGCCGGCGCTGTACGCGCTTTCGGTGGTGCAGTTCAACGGCAGCGGCGGCGGGAAGGCGGACAGGGATCTTCGCGCGGGGGTCGTGCTGTGCACGCACGCCGCGTGGCTGGGCCACCTCCCGGCGCTCCGCGAGCTCGGGCACTGCCTCCTGGACGGCTACGGCGCGCGCCGCGACGACGCGGCAGGGCGAAGGCTCCTGCTCCACGCCGCCGCGCATGAGCTCTTCCTGGCAGGGCACGGCCGCGGCGTGGAGGATGCCACCAGCCGGTTCATGGTGGAGTGGTGGGCTTCGGCCGGAAAGGAGGCACCTGCGGTCGCGGGGGCAGGCGACGGCGGGGTGTTGGACCTCCGCCTGTGCTCCCACGCGAGGTGCGGGCGGCGCGAGACGCGGCGGAGCGAGTTCCGGCGGTGCGCGGCGTGCGGCTCCGCCATATACTGCTCGCGAGCGTGCCAGGCGCTGGATTGGAAGCTCAGGCACCGCGGGAAGTGCACGGTCGTGCGCTGGGTCGCCGCCGGTGACGCGTGCTGAGCGCCGACGTACCGCTCGACACGTCTCCCGTGTACATAGATTGTGAATGTTACGTAGGTTCGCAGCAGAACGGGGTAGTCCGCAGCTTGTATACAGTACAAATTAGTTGTTTAGAAAAGTAATTATAAATCTCTTTCTTATTATTTGGCTTGGCCGTCAAAATACATACTAGCGATTGTTGCATATTGCTTATTTTGAATTAGAATGTGATTACCCCGAAAATATAAATTTCAGATATTTATGTGATTTTTTCCATGTCAATTTATTTGCTTTTCGGCTCATAATTTGTCATATATTTCCAGTTTTCACTCATATAACTATATGGAAAATATTTGTTCTTATTTCTAAATTTATTGAGAGCCCAACAGTTTTGTAAAGATATGCGCGCATGTAATGTGTGAAATTACAGTATCCAGCTGATCTGTGAACGAAAATCATGTAACGAACGGCTTTGTGCATTATATTGGTATGTACGGCGGGAACAAAAACGGCTCATAATTTGTCATATATTTCCAGTTTTCACTCATATAACTATATGGAAAATATTTGTTCTTATTTCTAAATTTATTGAGAGCCCAACAGTTTTGTAAAGATATGCGCGCATGTAATGTGTGAAATTACAGTATCCAGCTGATCTGTGAACGAAAATCATGTAACGAACGGCTTTGTGCATTATATTGGTATGTACGGCGGAAACCTTTTGTTCCCTTATTAAAAAAAAATCAGATGTGGACTATGATATTATCTCTGATCTGTCAAAGGTTGCGAGAGACCGCCCCGCACAAAAGATGATCCATCAATCACAGAATTTTATCAGGTGTCACTCGACACAGAATTTTATCAGATGTCACTCGACGATGCGAGGACTACCAGTACAATTCAAACACGATAAAATATACTACAAACTGTTATTTAAGTTTATAAAACCAAAACTATTGAAAGCACCGAGATTATTGAAAGTGCGAAAGCGATAATGTGAATTAGGGTCTTTTAGAGACTATGCATAAGATATCATCGAGCCTATACAATACATCTTTTAGCAACACAGAAACAACAACGTGACAAGCAAAGCTCCTAACAGAAATAGCCACATTTGAGGTTGCTTCTGCCAGTTGATCTAGAGGAGGGAGAGAGAAACCATCTGCACCAAAACCACAAAGAGCTAAATTCTAAGCATTCAAATACTCAGCAAGTCTTACCGGTCAATGTGACCAACTACATCAGATTATAAGGATATGATAAAGCTGACTCATATAGAAGGGTCATTTACTAAACCAGTGTTAATATAGTGAGTCTTTATAATCAAGCTTTTAGCATTAAATTAAGTTCATGAAAGATAAATTTAATTTGCGCTATAAAACTATATCAAACATGGTTGTTAATCAAATTCTATAAACTAAACAAACAGTTCATATTATTATTATTGTTGTTATTGTTGTTTTATTAGTTATGTTTTTATTACGATGTCACTTAGTGAACAAGCGATACTCGTTACTGTGAGAGACAGCGATTATAATACATTTATATCAGTTAGAAAAATCAAAAATACATGACACATACGCACTTCCTGAAAGCCGTATGTGGCAACCTTTCACTCAACCTATAGAGTCAGTCTGATAAGCATACCTCTCCTAAAAATAAGATTCTCCATATGATCACTACTCAAGACATATACATGGTTCGACACAAGTCTTTCTTCACTCCTCGTCAAAAGAGATAGGGTTCATCCAACCACTGCAGTATTAAGCTACATCGGTTTTTTGACCTATAATTCTCGTATGTGTTCGGTACGTTCAAACTTGTTTAACAAGATCACACTCGAATCGGTCTTTAATAACATAGACAAGGCTACCACCGTGAACGCTCAGTCTTCTTTCCTATACGCTATCCTCGCTCGGTCTATACGCTATCCTCGCCCAGTCTCAGGTTATTCTCGAGAGTGACTTTCCATTCACTCGACTTCTATAGCTCGCGAGTGACTATCCATTCACACGACTTCTATAGCTCATAAGTGACTATCCATTCACTCGACTTCTATAGCTCGTGATTGACTTTCTATTCATTCAACTTGTACCGTAACCTAAAACTTAGCCTAGCTCTACATCGAGTTTTTCGTACCAACAACCCCCAATATGGGTAATAAGATACCTAGCATGCAATTCTAGGTTTTCAAACAACTCTTAAACCTAATGTACAGTATATTAACGATATCATACACATGATAAAAATAAAAACTTAAAAGAAGTTAATGCACCGGGGCTTGCTTGTGTTTTGCTCACAGTTAGCTTTCTTTGCTAAAGAAAATACCTCCATGCTCCTCTTCAGATGGGTCGGGTCCTATATGCGATGACAGCTTTTTATTTTCAAAAGACAGCTAGTAATTTATTTATAAAACTTCTTTAAAATAGTTTTCAAAAATATAAAATATAATTTGAGTTGTGAATAAAATAAGAAACTATTTAAACACAATAAAATGCTTATAAAATTATTTTTGATGAAAATAAATATAAAATTTTTCTAAAATAGAGAATTTGATTAAAGAAACATAAAAGTAAAATTTTCAAGATTTTATCATGCCAAAAAATAACTACAATGCATTAATGCATTATTGTGTGATCTAAATTATGTAAATTAATTTTATGTATAAAATAAAAATTGGTTAGCTCCAGAATATAGTTCTAGTTGAGAGGATCCTAACAAAATTTATTCCATAATTTTATCACTTAGGATGAGTTTTCTACAAATTTTATGATTAAAAATTTTTCTGGACAAATAGATAAATCATTTTGCAATTAAAAAGGATTTTCCAGCCTACATGGGCCGAGCCACGATGGGTCACAGAGGACTCCCGGCCCATTTTGCGGTGGCCACATGGTGGGCTATTGGGTAGCCGCACCGGATCGGCCGCGGCCACAGGAGATCCCAGGAGCCGAGCTCCCAGGCGGCAGCCATGGCAGCTAGGGCGGCCGGCGCGGCGGCGACGCTCGCCGACGGCGCCGTGCACGGGGCCAGAGCAGCGGGGATGGGTGTCAAAATGGCCAACGGAACTCGGAGAACTCAGAGAGGATGGCGTTGAGGGGACCCGCTCACCGGAGCAGCCGGTCGACGGATGGCGGCCAACGGCAGTGTTCGGCGACGTTGTGCAGGAGGTGCTGTTGACGAAAGGTAGCGAAGGCTTCACCTACAGCTTCACCGGTGGGCAGAGAAGGCCAGCGCGGTCGCGGACGTCGACGAAGGGGCTGGAGACGGGCTGGCCACGGTGGCATCCTCGAGCTCCGGTGGAAGTGCCGGCGACCCCTTTGAAAATCCTACAAAATAGTCCAAGATTTCTGGTCGGGATCTCCACAAGGGTGTGCGCAAGGGGACAAGGGAGCTGAGGACGTGCGGTAGATTAGGAAATAGCTCATCGAGCTGCTGGATTTGGAGGAGACGGCCGGCGGGTTCCAAAACCCCAGAAATTTGAGGAAAACTCCAAATCGGCGCTTCTCAGGGAGGATGGAGGCTAGCTGAGGTGCTGCGAGGCTCGTCGAAGGACGGGCGCTGTGGCGGCCGGAGACGGCTTCGCGTCCAGAGAAAATGAGGAGAGAGAAGCTCGGTCGAGAGAATTACAAGTTCACGAATTGAAGAGAGAGACACGTCAAGTAGCGCGTGGAGAGCATGCACGCGGAGCTCTGTAGGAGCGTGGCACGCGTACAGGTGCCGTGGCAGTGTGCGGTAGGAAGAAGAAGGAAGAGAAACAGTGCGGATGACAGGTGGATCCCACAAGGATTTTTTATTTTTTTTTATTTTTGCTGATTTTCTGCACTGCTCACCGTTTTTAATCCAAAAGCACGAGTTCCTTAGCTCTAACAATTTTGAAATTTTGCAGGCTGTTAGAAATTTTTAAAAGGAACAACTTTTATTTTGCACACAAGTTCAAAATTGAAATAAATAAAATGTTATTAAGTTTTGAATACAGACCATCTTTTAGAGTAAAATAATTTATTTGGGGCCTTTAAACCTCAAATATAATTTTATGAAAACTTCTAAAATTCAAGTTGTTGTAATAACTTTTAAGAGAATTTTTTTGCAACATTTCATTGAAAAAGTTTGAAAATGCATTTTGAAATTTAATTTTTTATTTGAAACGTGAATTTGCTAGAAAGAATTTTACATGAATGAGCTCAGATCTCGTGATTTTGAATTTGAAAAATGTTGCTTCTTCATTTAGAAAACGAAGTGTTACAAAGGTAACTTGAAATTCATTTGCGTGGTACCCTGAAGTACATATTCATGCTAAATGAACATAATAATCTTCAAATATTAGCACTCCTAGCTCTTTTTGTTTGTCTCCAAAGTAGAAGAGTTGTTAGGGGCAACATAGTCTTTCTTACCTATCTTATGTTCAACATGTGATTCTAGAAATGCTAATATAAAGGAATGGAGGGACTATGACAGAAAACACTGTCCCATTTAAATTATACAAAATACTCCCTCCGGTTTTAAAATATTGACCACACTGACTCCTAACTTCATCTTTGACTATTCTTCTTATTAAAAAATTTGTTCAAATATATAGTTAGGTTTAAAATATCATTAAGGATAAAGCAAATTATAATGAAATATATCATTTAACATTTTTTATATAAGACGAATGATCAAAGATGATGTTATAATTAAAAATTAACAGTGTCAATATTTTGAATCCGCAGGGAGTAAATCAACTTCTTATGTATGCATCTTGGTTTATACAAACAAAAAAGTGATTTGAAATTTGACACTTTCAGGAGACTTTATTTAGTACTACGACGTATGGCTATGACCTAGTGATCAAACTAGGTGTATGTTTTGGGTATCTTTTTACTAGAGCCCTAGTGCTTTCAAATTATGTGTTTTTTCTGTGGAAATAGGATGTGCAGTTCCTCTAGTGAGAAAATTTGTAAGGTTAAACTAAACCATGATACAGTTAAGGAACCTTGAACTAAAATAAATTAACAAATAAAACATAGTAAAATGAGTCTAGTTGGTCTTGGAGAAAAGCCTTCCCGGTGCCTATTAGTTGCCTTCAATAATCAATACAAATTCATTATTTAGCTCCCGTTCATCAATATACGGATGATTTGTGCCACAGAAGTACAATATTGTTCTTGTCTGCCCCGATACTCACATCCACCCATCACCAATTCTGAAATATTGAATATATTAAATGACATGTTCATTAGCGAAACCATATCTATTAATCGCAGTAGGAGGTTGTGAGATAGAAACATTTTGTTGATGTATGCAGTTCTGATGCCTAAAATGTTTACTCACACCATTTTTAAATTGTCATTGTTGTTGACTTTTTGTGAAATTTTTGACCATTTATTTTATTCAAAAAATTAGTTTTAAACGTGTAAAATTTAAAATCATGTTTTAAATAAATTTAATGACAAAATTAATTATAAAAAATATATGATATTTTCACACTTTTAAATAAGAAAAATAGTCAAAGATGATGTTAGAAGTTAATGATGATAACAATTTAAGAACTCTAAAAATCTTAGAAAAATTCAAATTTGAAGACTGCTAGAGACAAGACGCAAGAGCTCTATCTGGCATGCTCAGGGTACAACAATTTCACTTTCATGCACTGCCAAATGTAGCAACCAAACAGACCATATACATAAGAAAGAACCGACATTCGAGGGGAAGAAGCCCTTGGCATGACAGATAGAGGGAGCACCTGTGCTGCTTCTTAGAATTCTGTTGATCAAAATGTTCCCCAATCAGTCAGCACTGTATTCTGATGTTCTTCCGTGGTCATTGCATTTCGTGCCCAGAAGAATCCTGAAGCCTCTCAGACCAAGCATTTATGAAGAGGGCATGTAACAAGTATCCCTAGGCGTTCTCTTGATGCCTACCATTTTCCGTCCAACATGGTAATGCATCTAATGATGGACTCTGTTTCTGTGTAAACTACCCAACATGCCTAAATTGTCTCAGAAAACTCTACCGCAGTTGCCGAGAGTAGAGGTTGGAGACAAGCTTTAAGAAGAGCTTCAGAGAGAACTAAAATTCTTTATAATGCATTTTTTATATTCCCTAAGGGTTTAAGCAGAAAGGGCGCAAGAGGGGTAGGTTGGTCATCACACTGCCTGAAAGATGCACTCCTTAGTAAAGTGAGTCCTGAGTAGTGTTTAATGATGAACAAGCTCTGAATTATTATAGTGGTTGATTTCTTAACTGTATTGTGTATGAAAATATATTGTTTGGTTGGTGAAAGAGCGAACAGTGGTGGGGGACTATGGCCGTGAAAGTGCGGGCAAATGGACAATAAAAATCAGATTTTTCGGGAGCAATCAATGGCATGGTTGGCCACCAAATAAATTTCATCCACTGGACCAAATTTTGGAAGATGATAGGAAGTAGAACCGTTAGATATGTACTAACAAGCAATTATCTAGGTGTGAGAATGTCTATTGGCGAGTTTTTTATGGGTGGATGTAGCATTTTTTTTATTGTTTATTTATAGACATGGAGATTAATCTACAACATTTATTTGTTGATCAAGGCAGATAATGTACGTGCAGACTCAAATATATGTGGAATCTAATAGACAAAAGAGCTGATCCTCATCAATGCCATACAAAGTTAACATTCTCCTCCCAAACAACTGATACAATCCTTTCCCTAGGAAAACGAAGTGGTTTGCTTAATGGTTTTAGACAAGTTAAATATTTCTGCAGTTTCTGAATAGCTTCTTGATCAGGTTTTATACAGATAGGCATGTGCTTAACACTGCTATCTGATTTGAGCTAGGCTAAAGTTTAAGTGACCTGTAATTGAATGACTCTTAGGATGACCATCTAATTCGTCACACGAGGTGTTTTGTGTAAGGAAAACCAGCAATCATTGGCAATGACTATCCTTGCGATTAGTAACCTATTGTGTGATCTCAACCTGTCGCTACCTCTAAAAGCTAGTCAAACACTCCTGATACCTCTAAAACCTAGCTAATAACCATGTAAACCTACATTTTTGAATAAGACAACAATGGCAAGTTTGGAACTTGTCCATATGTATAGTTACTTTTAATGAAGGGAATACTTGTGTGCATCACACCCATGTATTTGGGGGATCTTATAAGGACACCCACTCCAAGTGATCAATTAAATTTCCCTATTAGATCCCAAAAAGGTGAATCTGTATAACAAGTTCATGCCATCACCAACCACAAATCACCTGAAACGATATGAAATAAAAGTGCTTGCTGCAAATGTAGCTACCATTCAGTATTTAGGATTCTGCTCCGATCTAGTATATGATTTGAACGTGCCAGGTAGCTAGGGATGTAAATAGATGCACCTAAGGTTACCCTTCGAACCTCTTTAGTTTATCAAACAATGAACTAGTTTTCCAAAAATTGAGAGGATTTTAAAAACTTAGGGCAATTGTGGTTTTACCCTCATATTAGCCAATAATGTGTTCTTGATTACTGTCACTTCCTGAAACCCACTAATTATGTTTCAAACTGAATGATACAATAATTAATAATTTGTAGAGAACTTTTACCTCCTAGAAGGTAAACAAACAATTTAAGCATCAAAATAAACATTAATGGATGGTCCACTGTCATTTAGGCCTATTTTAGAATCTTCCTTATAATAACCAGTATTGGTTCCAAACAGACCTTACTATGAATCAGTAGATTAGGACCTGTGAAGCAGTGGTTCGATTGATCAGTATGTTTACTAAATCATCGGTTTTTGTTTTGTGTATATCTATATTATAAATTTTGCCCTTTGTTTCGCATACAACTGTTATCTACATTCTTCTAACCTTGTTGACGCAATACCGAGACAGCCATGGCCATGTTCGTGATGGCAACAACCATGACCATGAGTTGGCAGGTGCATGCTGGTGCCCTCAGAAACACGGATACGTGACCCTGCTACCGTATCGCGTATCTAATACCTATCCGAGACGGATATGCCGCGGATACGCCAAAGATACGTATCCTGGACATATCCGCGAGCTGGGCCGTATTGGGCCGGGAAACCTCAGATTTGATACGTATTTGGTAGGATACGGCTCAACTTATAGCCTACCTAAAGGAGCATATAGCCCCTGTTGCTCTACCCCGACTCCCCCCTGCGCAGCCGCTCGTCCCGCTCCCCCACGCGTGACTCGTGCCGCCACCCGCTGGAGCAGCCTCCGCCCTCACCGGCGACGACAAGCCACGGCCGCAGGACCCCAGGACCAGGAGCTCCCCACGTGGCGACGACGAGCCGAAGCCGCGGCTGCACCGCTGCAGGGACCGGAGAAGCTCCGCCCGCCTGGCTGCTGCAAAGGACCACCGCCCGGCTCAGGTGCTCCTCCGGTCCTCCCCTGTTCTTTTCTCTCCCTTCCCCTGTTCTTGTTTCCTACCAATCTTCCTGATTAGAGCTTTCAATTTCAGCAGTATGACATCTCCAAATCTGAGTGCTACTAGTGCTAGTGCTAGTGCTGCTGCTAGTTCTAGTGTTGGATCTGGGGCCAGACAAATAACTGATATCAAGGCTCTATTGTGGGATCATGTCACCATTCTAGAGAAGCTTAAACCTGGTGGAGGAAATATATTATGGAGATGCAACTATTGTCCATTTTCAAAAAGCACTAGCTACACAAGAGTTGAAGCTCATTTGCTGCAGAAATTAAGACAAGGGATTAAGACATGTCCAAATGTTTCATTTGAAATGCTGAGTGAGATGAGGAGGGAAGTGGAAAAGTGTAAGGAGCTAGCGGAAAGATCAAAGGCACGCACTGTTTCTTTACCTGTAACTCCTTCAGACAACAGCAAGAGAACCAAGAGGGGACCTGCTTCTCAATTAGAAAAATCATGGGCATTGCAAGACCGCAAGCACTTGGATGCTTTAATTGTTAGAGCAATGTATTCTGGAGGGATTTCTTTCAACTTTTTGAGAAACCCATATTTTAAAGAAGCTTTTGCATTTGCTTGCAGCAGCAATTTGCCAGGTTACATAATACCTAGGTATAACAGGGCAAGGGAATCACCGCTCAAGCAAGAAAGAAGGCACATAGAGACTCTATTGGAGAGTACAAAGAGCACATGGCCAGAGAAAGGGGTCACAATCTGCTCTGATGGTTGGTCAGATCCTCAGAGGAGGCCAATCATCAACTTCATCGCTGTTTCTGAGAAAGCACCAATGTTTTTGAGGGCTGACAATTGTGAAGGAGAATACAAGTCAAAAGAATATATTGCTGAGAAGTTGAGGGCTATTATTGATGAAGTAGGTCGACAAAATGTGGTACAAATCATCACAGATAATGCTGCAAATTGCAAAGGTGCGGGTCTTTTAATTGAATCTGAAAATGATCACATATTTTGGACACCTTGTGTAGTGCATACTCTCAACCTTGCTATGAAAAATATATGTGAACCTAAACTGCCAAGGACACCTACTGATGAGGATATACATGTTTGGAGTCAATTAGAATTTATAAACAATGTCAAAGTTGAGGCTACTATGATCAAGAATTTCATAATGAATCATGGCATGCATCTTTCCATGTTCAATGAGTTCAGCCATTTGAAGTTGCTCTCTATTGCTGAAACAAGATTTGCATCGGTTGTGTGTATGCTAAAACGGTTTGTTGAGGTAAAAGCAGCTCTCCAACACATGGTGATTAGTGACAAATGGAGCATCTACAAAGAGGATGCTTCAACTGCCCAACATGTAAAGGAAAAAAATACTAAGTGATGTCTGGTGGGGCAATGTAGAATACATTCTTAGGTTCACTAGTCCTATCTATGATATGATACGCTTTGCGGACACCGACACCCCGTGTCTTCACTTAATCTATGAGATGTGGGATTCAATGATTGAGAAAGTGAAGAAAGAAATATATCTGTATGAAGGGAAGGAACCAAATGAGGAGTTAAACCTCTACTCTGTTATTCATGATATATTGATTGCTAGGTGGACAAAAGGCAATAATCCACTTCATTGTTTGGCTCATTCACTCAATCCAAGGTAATATGCACTGTACAATTAAAATTCTGATTCTTTGCTCTTTATTTTTTCAGTTGACCATGATCTAAATTGCTGCCAATTCCAGATTTTACAGCAACATGTGGCTTCAAGAAGGTGCTGGCCGACTACCTCCCACAAGGACAAGGAAATATCACAAATGAGGATGACTTGCTTCAAGAAATTCTTTCGCATACCGCAAGAGTTGGCTGCAGTAAAGGAAGAATACGCAAGGTTTTCTAGTTGTTCAGAAGAATTCAATGACCCTGATTCTATACATGATAGATGGGCTGTTTCCCCAATGACATGGTGGACAAATCATGGATAATCTATCCCTCTTTTGATGAGTTTGGCCATGAAACTGCTCAGCCAACCGGCCTCTTCTTCTTGCTCTGAAAGAAATTGGAGCACATATAGCTTCATCCATAGTGTCAAGAGAAATGCCTTAACTCCTGAGCGGGCTGAAGATTTGGTCTTTGTGCACTCAAATCTGAGACATTTGTCAGGAAGAACTGATGCATACAAGAAAGGAGAGACAAGGATGTGGGATGTTGGAGGAGATTCTTTTGATTCCCTTAGTGGTGTAGGTCTTCTTGAAGTTGTTGACCTCTCCATTGATGAACCTGAGTTGCAGGCTGTATCATTTGGATTGGGTGATGCCGAGGTTGAAGGTGTGGACGAGACGGGGAACGAGGAAGAAGCTTGATGTCAATGGCTTGATGCTAGTTTGCTACTGCCTTTTAATTATTTCCTAATTTAGAACCTGCTGCTATCATGTTATTCTGAGTGTAGTAGACCTTTAATGTCTCTATGTTGAACTAGAATATCTATTTTAAAATAGTTAAAATGTATCCACGTATCGGGTTGTTTGGGAAATTACCGTATCTGCGTATCCGTATCCTTCCGATACCGATACACGTATCCGTATCCGTGCTGCTTAGCTGGTGCCTGCCATGCACGAATCTTAGTAGGCTAGTGGTGTTCAGTAATTAACAATTGTTGACTTTGATGGCACGACCTCAGTCGACACTAAAATCAGGTGACCTGTTTCAATGATAGTTTCCCAAGAATGACATCCAAAACAATAATGGATTTTTTTAACAATTATTCCTTCGTTTAATTTTCCTTTTACGACACCATGGCCTTCGTGTCCTCAAGGGACTTGCTTTTATGTATTTCCAATCATCATTAGCTCAGCTAGAAAGTGATAGTAGAATAATTTTGGAATAATACATTAGATTAGCAGTGCATTACATATATAGGCAACCGGTTCATAGAAGTAATGCCCGGGAGAGAACCAAAGAGTCAAGCATTGTATGCATGCGTGCATGGTTCTGTAGACGAAGAGTGTCGCGCACCCTGTTTTCGAGATGCACTGTGATACGTATCAGTCTCTGGATCAGTAGCTGATACACACAACATAACAGAATGTATATCGAAAGCATACTTTAAAAGGAAAAACTAACCTGAGACAGGACTTTTAGTGGCCACACCATAAGTATCTCTACGATCCTACACCGGTTGACCAACTAAAAGCAGAGCAGGCAGCGAACACCAGGGCCCAAATCCACGAGCAGACTTGGGAAGCAGAACGAAACCAGCACAACACCTACGTGATCCTCACTGTCTAAAACCACAAATGCAAGCGGGTGAGTACATAAGGTACTCAACAAGCTTCAACACTAAGCAAATGTATAAATATAGATGCACATTGGTTGTAGCAAGGATGAGACAGCAAGGTCTCTGTTGCCAAAAAGCCAGTTTTATGCAAGGTTTACTACAGAAAATTTTAAAAGAGGAGTGATAGCATTTATTATCCATATTTTAATAAGTTGGACCTGAGAAAGTAAAAACCATTCCCACCAGATCCTAATTTTTAACTGGAAGAGCCTCCACTATCCTCTTCAAACACTTTTCAAAACACGGGTAGCTACACCCACTCACACATCAAGGCAGTATAGAAAATCTAATCATAGGGTGCTCGAACATTAGTATGTCAATACCGTGACAACGGTCTATCCGAAAAGATTTTTAACTCTGCAGAGGTTGTACACTGTACCCACAGGTTATGCTACTGCTGATCATTAGAGTTGCATAACGCTCATCCCACATCTACATAGTTTTCCACAGATTCTACCCAAGGTGCAAACAAGGGCCATCCCTCGGGGTTTTCTAGGCCGTCGATGACGCGTCGGTACATTCCTAGAGCCGGGTCGTGAATATCTATCACATTCACGCTTTTTCCTGGTCCCCTTCAATCCCCGGGTATTACCAAACCAGAGGCTATATCCGCAGGCTTACGCTCTCGTGACGCGAGCAATTACCGTCGAAGGCCAGGCAGCGAGTTATCTCACGTCCTTCTCCTGTTCCCTTGTGTCTTCACTACTGACCCCTCCAGTGGTTCGATGTGGAAAGAATACGTAGAGGAAATAAGTCCTGCCCAAAATGTACAGATTCTGTGGTTGCACGGGAATTACCAAGTCGAGGGCTAACGAACCGGTCCTTATATGGCAGGGGTGGCGGTCTCGTCCACGGCAGGTGGACCACAGCGAAGCCTACACACCTATCACCATCACCTCAGGTGAGCCTCACCCCACGGCCAGAAACATCCCTTCTTCAACTAGCACCAGTTATTCTAATTCCGCCCCTTTTTATTTGTACTCACACCACCAAACTCTTTCAACTTATTTTACAAATTAATGGTATATGGTGCGGCGGTGCGGAGCACCGTAAATGGGGGCCTAAGCAAATCTAGTACAAGGTAATATCTGTTCTGTAAAACAATCTAGGAATAGAATCCCTATGGCTATCAAGGGCACTTCGTCAATGGTTTTCATGAAAGGTATTCATATCTATACAGCAAGTTACTGACATAAATATAAATACCTAAGAACAAGTAGGATTATGACTAACACAATGTTTCAAACCAAGATATCATGCATAGCAGAATAAATAGGCACTATAGGAACATTAGCAAATTATAGGTTTCAATATGAGGTTAGAGCTTGCCTGCAAATTCCTTAATCTTTAAGCTTGAGGTTAAAGGCTTCTTCTTCAAGATCTTAATCTTCAATCTTTAGCTTCGTGCCCAATCTACGAGCTTCTCTTCATACGTAGACCTTTTGGTCCCTCTTGGGGCTTGACTCTTCCTTACACTCAGCGTTATCTACGCAAAGAAAAAGCCTAATAAAACTACTGCGAAAGAAACACAACTCAAGAAGGAGCGATAAAATCTCAAGAACTTCAACTAAGAACCAGATAACATCGCGAGAAAAATTTAGGGCAAGTCATGCATGATGCGGTGATTAGTTATTACGAGGAGCGGTGAGGCCCACTAGCATGGCTATTAGAGAGGCATGTGCATGTGTAGTCTCGTGAACGGTACATCATTTTATGTAGACCTTAATTTAAGACCATTCACTACTTGTTGGCCATTAGAGTTATTCTGATTGATACCTAGTGATTAAACTATATCATGAGTGCATTGTGCGTGCTTCTATGTCACGGCTCATGACCTGAGTTATCCGTGTATATTGTGTACTTGCACTTATCGTTGGCCTGTGCTTATATCTATGTACATGATTTCGAATGTGAGCGCGACTTAAGATTGCACGTGTGCCGGTGTGTACGGATGTAAAGTGAAATACACAAGTATTCTAATTAATTTATGCTTACTTCCTATAATGCCCGTAGGTGGTCGAGTATTTAGCCATTAACTATCTAGTTACATCGTTAGTGCTAGTAGGTGGTACGTGCACTAGCGTGTACTGATGTGTTACACATGCTTTCTAGTGAGTATTTCTTAATTCTACTATACAGTTGAAGTCCTACACTACATAAATGGCATTAACTGTGATGTGGTGATGGGCATATTGCTATGGTTAGTTATTTAGTTTATACCTATATGAATGTACTACTTTCGATGATTAATAGTTAATTACCTAACTTATTTTATATAATTAAATTACTAAAACTAACAAGTGGCACAAGTGCTAAAAGGTGCCCTTACATGGGTGACTGCATGGCAGGTTGCTTATGGGCTGCTAACTAAAGTGTTTACTTGCTTCTTAGTATTTAGTTATTAGAGTTTATGCTATGTAATTCTAATTTTAAGTTAGGTTATTCAGTGCTAACATGGGTGCGCGTACTAATGTGTGCTAACTAATGGGGTTATGCTATGCTGTGGCGTGCCTTAGCTAGTATAAATATATGCTTAGAATTGCATCATAACTAAAGACTTGCACTAACAACGACAAAACAAAAGAAGAAACACTATTAAACTCGACGAAGAACTTACTATAGAAGCGAATCGGCAAGACCGAAGGTTGGCTGAGGTTTGGATGATTCAATGTGATAGAGCTTGAGATAATGGTTCTAATGGTACCAAGATCACTGAAAACTTAGTTAAGGTGTAGCGGTGGTGAGACGAACAAGGTGTTCACGATGGAAAACAGGACATCTCCCCCGTGGACACGCTACCCGACATATGTCCACAGTTGTTAGGTGTGTGTGCAGGCGTGAAACAGGGGACGAATTTCGTGGTGATGTTGCCAGCTAGTCTGTGACCGAAAACTGGCAAAGGCTGTATGGACACATGGCTCGGCCTGTGTCCACGACCTCTAAACACCTACGTGTCCAGAATCGAGGAAAAATCATGTGGACACATGGTTTGGCGTGTGTCCACAGCACCTGGACACACGGGTGTCCAGAATCGAGGATTTCTCCGTGGACATAGAGTTCTATGATGTGTTCATGGACACGTGAATATATGAGCTGTAATCGTGTCCGTGGACACGTGGACTGTGACTGTGTCCGTGGACACGTGAACTGTGACGTGTTCATGGACACGTGAGAGTGGAAGTTCGGGGTTTTGTGAAAGTTCGGGGATTCGTGGACACGGAAAAGTTCGGGGTTTCCGTAGACACGGAAAAGTTCGGAGTTTCCGTGGACACGTGGACACGTGAAAACTGTGACGTGTCTGTGGACATGGGAAAACTGTGACGTGTCCGTGGACACATGGACACGGGAACTGTGATCGTGTCCGTGGACACGTGAAAACTGTGACGTGTCCGTGGACATGTGAACTGTGATTGTATCCGTGGACACATGGACACGTGAACTGTGATCGTGTCCGTGGACACGTGAAAACTGTGACGTGTTCGTGGACACATGGACACGTGAAAACTGTGACGTGTCCGTGGACACGTGGACACGGAAACTGTGATCGTGTCCGTGGATACATGGACACGGAAAAACTATGACATGCCCGTGGACACGGAAAAACTGTGACGTGCCCGTGGACACATGCACACGGGAAAACTGGGACGTGTCCGTGGACACGTGAGTCGTGACCGTGTCCACATGAAACCGTGGACACGTGCACTGTGTTGCTAGGGGATTATCGCTGGTCTTTGTGGTTTGGGCCATGCCCGCGTTCGAAGTGATGGACACGGAGAAGGGGCTGTGTCCCTTGCCCTTAGACACGGAACGAAGACCGTGTCCAATGGGACCAAAGTCGCTCATGCCCTAACTAAAGTTCCCGTTGGACTGTGACATGTGCGGAGTTCACTAGTGTGGTTCACGGCCCACCAGCCAGGAACCCGAGCCAACGACATGGGTCGGCTAGGTGGAATAGCGCAGGAGGCGTTCCGGACAAGCCGATCGCGCTCCCGGTGTGCCCCGGACGCGTCCCAAACTTTCCGACGCGTTCCCGGTGACACGACCACGAACCAGCCTCTGGGAAATAACGTTCTAAGCTTCTGGAATTGTGTGCACTTGTTGTGGTGGTGTGGTGGGCTCGGGGTTGCAGTTTTGACCGAAACGCAGGAAACTAGAGCGCGCTCCGGACACGCACTGAGCGTGCTCTGGCGCTCCCGAGCGCATGTCGACGTGACCAAGCACGCGATGCGTTCCGGGTGACACAGGGCAAGCGGAGGCACGTAGCTTTGCTCTGAGGTCCTTCACAGCTCCTGGAACGTGGTGACGTGATCTAACCGGCCAGATACGGCGGCGCGGCAGCCGGCGGCGCAAGGGGCACAGCGGCCGACAAGCGTGACCGTGGAGAGGCTGGTGGGGAGCTTCTCTGGCACTAGGACTAGCTCGGGGTGACGAAGCTTGACTAGACGAAGTTGTACACGCAGGGAATTGGAAGATGGTCGCTGGAATGGTGAGCTCACCGAAAGTGGCGGGTGGTGGCTGAACTCGGGGAAACGGCAAAATTGACGACGACGAGCAGGAAATCCGACGAGGGAGGGGTGTCCTTAACTGCTACACAGTGTGGCGAGGCGTGCGGATGCGCGGGCGCAGAGATGGGACAGCTTTATAGCCGGAGAGGAGCGAGCTCAGTGCAGCCGTGTTGGGCGAGGTCAAGCGGTAAGTTTTTGTCGCGTTCGAGCCGTCGAGCTGCTGCGTGGCGTCGTCAATACTGTGGCAAGAATCAGCGGTGCCACCGTGGCTTCCACGCTCGTCGACAGGGCGGCACGTCGGCATCCGGTCTTCAATCGCATGGCGACAAGGGCCGCCGCTTGTCTCGGACGTCAACACTGTCATCCCCCCCCCCCCCCCGTGTGCGCGGCATGGCGGGTCACAGTGGACGGCGGTGTACGGCTCTGTCACCGCCCTTGTCTGGCGCAGCTCGCCGGCACGGCCAGCCGAAGCCGGCCTGCCCCCGTCGGCCAGCTCATGCGGTGTGCTGAGGAAGAAGGCAGAGGGTGCAGCCTGGGCTGAGGGGAAAGGAAAGAAAAGGGGAAATGGGCCGGCCTGGAGAGGAGGTTTTGGCCCACTTTATTGATTCGAATTTCCCTCTTCATTTTCCATTTTCAGATTTTCCCGAAATTCCTGCGGGAGCTCTCTGTTTTTCTTATAAAAGAGCAACTTTTCGAGCTCCGATGAATGCAAAATTTTGCAGGGTTGAAGTACCTTTTAAGATGAACAACTTTCGTTTTAGGATTATCTTCAAATTATGAATAGATTTTATTCTATGGAATTTGGAGGATAAATGGCTATTTGAATAGAGTAACTTAATTCGGATGGGGTCAAAAGGTTCAAAAGAATTGGCCTGGTTTGGAATTCAAGGAGTTCGATAGGATTGAAATTCAGAAGGGTTGAGTTCAAAGAATTTGAGTGGGTTTGAAATTCAAAAGCGATAGGTTCACAGGAGTTAAATGGATCCAAAAGTTCAAGGGAATTGGGTTGGATTTAGGATTCAAATAATTAGAATTAAGAACGCTGTAAAACAAACAGAAAGGGAAAGAAAAACAAACAGGGGCTCAATCACTTGTCACACCTCAAATTTTAATATTTTGAAATCTTCAATTTAGATAAGTTTTAATTTAGTGAGGTTTTCACCTTTTGAAATAGGAAAGAAAAGAAGAGGTGAGAAGTGGAAAGAAAAATGTTAGGGTGAAAGTCAGAAAATTTTTGAATTACGCATTTTTAAACTTGTTCTAAAATTCAGGATGTCACAAAGAGTTTGGCTAGTAAACGAAGTGTCTAACAGTAAACAAAGCATCTAACATGCCTCCGCAGTCAGAGCGTCAATCATCAACCACTGGAGATGACGTTCAGACTGGAGCGAAACTTGGTGAAAACCGTAGTAGGGAGCCCTTTAGTAAAGATATCCACGTACTGAGAGGAGGTCGGCACATGAAGAACTCAGACATGTCCAGCAGCAACCTTATCACGTACAAAGTGCAAATCAATCTCGATGTGTTTAGTGCGTTGATGTTGCACCGGGTTCGTCGAGAGATAGACAGCACTGACGTTATCACAATAAACAAGAGTGGCACGCCGCAGTGGAGAGTGGAGCTCCTCTAGCAACTGACGCAACCAGCAGGTCTCAGCTACAGCATTAGCTACAGCACGATACTCAGCCTCCGTACTGCAGCGAGAAACAATGGTCTGCCGCTTAGATGACCATGAAATAAGGTTGTCACCCAGAAACACCCCATAACCAGAGGTGGAGCGACGAGTGTCAGGACAACCAGCCCAATAAGCATCAGAGTAGGCAACCAAATACCAAAGAATGAGTTTGACAAAGGCAAGGTGAGGCTTGTGTGGGTCGTGCATATAGAGACAAACCTACTGCACCGCATAAGAAATATCTGGATGAGTGAATGTCAGATACTGAAGAGCACTAGCAAGACCACGATAATGAGTAGCGTCAGAAACTGGAGGACCATCACCACAGAGCTTGGCACCGGTGTCAATAGGGGTGTTGCATGGCTTACAATCAGACATACCAGCACAAGCAAGAATGTCAAGTATATACTGCTGCTGAGAGAGAAACAAACCATCACCGCGGCGAGTAACAGAGACACCCAAAAAATGATGAGGATTGCCAAGATCCTTCATAGAGAATTCTGCAGTGAGAGCATCAATAACCCGACGCAGCAGCGGAGTAGAGGAGGCTGTCAAGATGATGTCATCCACATAAAGTAGCAAGTAAACAGTGTCTAAACCATGCCGATAAACAAAGAGTGAAGTGTCAGACCGAGCTCCAACAAAACCAAGCTTCAGGATGTGAGAGGCAAAGCGACTGTACCAGGAACGAGGTGCTTGCTTCACTCTGTACAGTGATTTGTTGAGACTACATACATGGTCGGGACGTGTAGGGTCAATAAAACCAGATGGTTGCTCACAAAACACCATTTCAGTTAAGGTGCCGTGCAAAAAAGCATCTTCACATCAAGCTGATGAATAGGCCAATCATGGGAGAGAGCCAAAGAACTGTACGGATGATTGCAGGCTTCACCACGGGACTGAATGTCTCTCCAAAATCAACACCAGGCTGTTGTGTAAATCCACGGAGTACCCATCGTGCCTTGTAGCATTCAAGTGAGCCATCAGGATGAAGTTTGTGGCGGTAGACCCACTTCCCAGTCACAATGTTAGCACCAGAGGGGCGCGGCATCAGGTCCCATGTATTGTTAGCCATAAGAGCAGAGTACTCATCTGTCATTGCTGCTCGCCAATTCAGACCAGCAAGCGCACCACGGAGATTCAGGTGCTGCACAGGCAAATGAAAACCAGTCTTTCTACATGTGTGCATGGTGTGAGCATTATCAACAGGCTGAATCGGCACAACTGTGGGAGGTAGACATGGCTTTTTCGAGCTGCAGAAGCTGATGATGCCCCCAAGATAGGTGAGGAAGTCGTGCCGAAGTCCAATCACCGGTCTGGGACACTCCCGGGGATGCCTGCATCAGCTTGCGTAACAGGGGCGGTGTACAGAGGTGGCAGGGACCCCCCGGTGCTACTGGCAACAACCTGTGGCAAGGAGCCGACAGGGGCAGTAGTGTCGAGGGATGGCGGAGCTGCTGGGGTTCCTGCAATAGAGGGAGTGCCGGTGCTACTGGCAACAACCTGTGGCAAGGTGCCGACAGGGGCAGTAGCGCCAGGAAGTGGTGGAGCTGCTGAGGTACCTGCAAGAGAGGGAGCGCCAACCGGCAATGAAAGGCAATCATCGTTGAAAAGAAAATCAAAGTGTGATGAAGGAGGGTTGGAAATTTCAGCAAAGGCAAAGGACGTCTCATCAAACATAACATGATGTGAGATGATAATCCTGTTGGACTCTGAGTCAAGACACCGATATCCTTTATGGTTCAAGGGATAGCCAAGAAAGACACAAATGGTGGACCGAGGAGCAAGCTTATGGGGAGCAGTGGCAGACAAGTTGGGATAGCATTTTCACCCAAAAACACGGAGATGAGTGTATGTTGGGTGAACACCAAATAAGGCAAAATGCAGAGTGGCAAAATTGAGTGTTTTGGTGGGGTGCAAATTAAGCAAATATGTAGCTGTATGAAGAGCTTCTACCCAATAAGGTGCCGACATACTAGCCTGAAAAAGTAGGGAACGCATGATATTATTAGTGGTGCGAATGATGCGTTCGGCCCTACCATTTTGCGGAGAGGTGTGTGGGTAAGAGAGGCGCAAAGTGACTCCATGTGGAAGGAGAAAACTTGAGTGGAAGAGTTATCAAACTCACGACAATTGTCACACTGAAGACTCTTGATGACAGAACCAAACTGTGTGCTGACATAGGAAAAAAAGTGAGACAATGTGTCAAACGTATCAGACTTGCGGCGAAGAGGAAAAGTCCACAAGTAATGTGAGCAATCATCGAGAATAACAAGATAATACTTGTAGCCCGACACACTAGTGACTAGGTAGGTCCACAGATCACAATGGATTAAATCAAAAATTTTAGTGGCACGAGAATGCGATGTAGCAAAAGAAAGCCGAACATGACAACCTAGTTGACAAGCATGACATAAGGTCTCAAGCTCACTTTTATTACATGAAGGAACCAGTTTAGACAAAGCATCAAATCCTAAATGACAAAGCCGACGATGCCAAAGGGTGGAGGGTGTGCTACCAGCGAGCAAAGCTTGAGAATGGATAGCCGATAAATGAAATGGATAAAGACGCCCGAAGCTATTGCACCTGGCGATCACGCTCCTGGTGTGTAAATCCTTCACAGAGAGACCATATGGATCAAATTCAACAGAAACCTGATTATCAGTGGTAAACTGACGAACAGATATTAAAGTTTTGATTATTTGTGGGGAAAAAAGAACATGTCTTAAGTGTAAAGGACGATCAGCGGAAGAGAAAGATGTATGACCAGTGGAGGTAACCGGCAACAGGGACCCGTTACCTATGATAATTGAAGTGGGAGAAGTACTAGAAGGGGGGTGGGAGGAAAGAAGATTACCAGAAGATGGAGTCATGTGACTGTCAGCGCCAGTGTCCATGTACCACTCGGTCGACGGCGGCGGTGTCAGGGACATGGTGCTGAAGGAGTTGGCGAGGGACGATTGATCCCAGGTGGTGTTAAATGGGGAGAACATCTGCTGTGGTGGCGCACCATATGGAGAAGGGGCGTTGTACATTTGCTGTTGCGAAGGACCACCAAAACCAGGAGGTGCGCCAAGAGGAGGGGCACCGGTGGAGGCGCCATATGATGAGGCACCGGGTGCACCTGGGACGCCATGCGCCAACATCCCATGCTGAGGCGGTGGGCGCAGATGAAAGCCACCCGGACGTGCACCAAGAAGTCCCCAGGAGCACTTGTGGAACGGCCAGCTCCTCCAGCCCAGAGTTGGAGGGTGCCATTCGACGGGTTGCCATACGTTGGCCGGCCATGATTGCCGTGGTTACGGTTGTTGTTGCTGTGCCGGTTCTTGTTGGTGTTACCACGCGACGAGGTTGGGTTCGGCAAGCTGGGAGCTGTCGCACGTGGCGTAGAGGAGGTGCCAACACCAGCACTGGCAGATGAGGGTGGAGTGCGACCAGCGCCAGCAGTGGTGGCCACAAGGGCAGTGGAAGAAGATCCTGGCTTGGAGGCCAGCTCAATTTCTTCAAGTTGCAGCTCGTTGCGCACCTCTCGAAATGTCGGAAAAGGGCGTTGACGCTTGATGAGGGCTGCCATGTGACAGAAGCGCTCGTTGAGCCCACGGAGTACCGTGAGAACAAGTGTGCGATTGAGCACCTCCTCACCCAAGTCGCCGAGGGCGTCGGCCATGCCCTTAAGCTTGCGGCAGTAATCGGAGATGGACAGGTCCCCCTGAACGAAGGTGCGAAACTCAGCGTCGAGGATCATGGCGCGAGTCTCCTTGTTGCCGACAATTTGGTCCTCAATACCGAGCCACAGGGACCGGGCAGTAGGGCGCGGTGTCGACACTATGTCGATGAGCTCGGGGGGAGACTGTGCCCCAGAGCCACAAACGGACAGCGCAATCCATACGCCTCCAATGGGGATCAGCACCTAGTGCCGGCGTCACATCGGTGAGCACGTGATCTGTGAGCTCGTATCTCCCAACTGTGTTGAGGAAGAGGGTTTTCCAGCGGGTGTAATGCGGCGAAAAATTGTCAAGGGTGATGTGGATGAGCGCCTTGATGTTCAGAACGGAGACGGCCTGTGCGTGAAGGCCAGCAACCGCGGCCTGATCCTGAGCCGCAAGGTAAGCACGATAGGCATCATAGTTGGGAGGATCATCATCAGCAGCAGAAGCATTGTCATTGTTGGAGCCTTCCAGGACACGGCAAGCACGCTCAGCAGCCTGACGAGCTTGAGCAGCTTCAGCAGTGAGTCGATCGGCCTCAGCGATGAGGTGTTGCAGCGCAGCCTCGGCCTCCTGCCGTGCAGCTGCGGCCTTGGCGGCCTCGGCTTCGGTGGCAGACGCGCTGGTCGTCATTATGAGAAGGAGGTGTTGAGGTAGCAGGAGGAGGCTAGGACGAGTAGAAGAAATGGAGGTGGTGGCGTGCCGGAGGTGTGGCGACGCCTGGTTTCAGAGCAGCAGTGGAAGGGTCCCAGGAGGGAGCCGCAATGATACTATGATAGTAGAATAATTTTGGAATAATACATTAGATTAGCAGTACATTACATATATAGGCAACCGGTTCATAGAAGTAATGCCCGGGAGAGAACCAAGAGTCAAGCATTGTATGCATGCGTGCATGGTTCTGTAGACGAAGAGTTTGGCTAGTAAACAAAGCGTCTAACAGTAAACTAAGCGTCTAACAGAAAGAACAAATTAGATATGCAACAGTATGCTATATAGATCGGGAACACTGACTAAGACAATGAAGAAAGCAGACCACTATCAGAAGTTACGGCTCACACAGAGTTGATGCAAACACAATCACAAGTCTATAACCGTGCATAGTGATGTCTTGAGATTCAGATAGTATTCTCAGAAATCATGCCTCCGTGACATGTTGAACCGGCGGGACAGGATGAGCTTGTCAATGAGAAGCAGCATCAAACCTTGTGTGCGTCAATTGCCGATGGTCCAGTCATGCCACGATCTTCTGGCTTCCAGCTTGAGGAAGGAGTGAATTAAATTTCTGCAAGGGCTGATCATATCTGCTTCGCCGTGGACATCCTCACGTTCAAGCTACTGTTGAAGTTATTTATTGACTACTCAATATCACTTGTGTGACCTTGAATCCTGACGCCTCCAAGACCTATCATTTGCCACACGAGCACATAAGAAACCCCTTGGTGTAAACCGAAAGAAAGCGATTTTTCATTGTTCAATGAATAGAGTCTCGTGTGCTCTGTTCTTATATGTACTTGTAGTTCGGTATGTCAAGAGGAGAAGCCAGATATATATTGTTTGACATGGCCTCATGAGTATTGGGATCGGCTAGCCCTTCTCTTACAGAGACATATATACTCTGTCCCATTGCAATTGTCGTTTTTATCTTTTGAACATCACATTTAACCATACATTTTTAATATCACGGAGTGAAACATGATGTCTAAAATTTAAAAGCAACGGTTATAATTTGAGAGGGAGTACTAATCTAATTCAACAGCGGTGCTACCTAAAAAAAAAGTAAATTATCAATTTTTTATTTAATGATTTACTCTAATTCTTTGGCTTGTGTAATTTTTTATAAGTAGTCCACCATTATATAACGAATGTGGTTGGACTTAACAAGTGTTAAAACTTGTATCGAAGATAGATGTTGGCTTCGGTACGTACGACCCTTTGGGCAAGCTACGATTGGAATGCTGGCTTTGAAGCTGTTCTTTGCTTACAAGAAGATAAATGATTTAAAATAATCAAATGCGAGTGGCGACTAGACTTTAGTTTGACTTTTCCATTCAGTCAGTCAGTCACTCGCCAAAAGTAAAATGATGAATTCACTATAAGAAAAATGTATTTTAATCACCAAAGTATTTGATCACTATATGTGTAATATTGTTTACTAAAGATATTTTATCACGAAAATCTTGTTCGCACTTTGGTAACTAAAATCTTATCGCTATATATATATATATAGTGATTAACAATTGTATATGTTTGTCACTAAAAGTATATGGCAACTAAAGAATCTTTGTTAACTAAATGCATTTAACAACCAATTATCATATAGCTTAGACACTAAAAAATTATATCCACTATAAAATTCAAATCTTAGTTACTATTTATTAATTTTTAGTGAACAAATTTCTTAATCACAAAAACTTGGTGACTAAAGCTCTATTTTCTTGTAGAGATTCGTGCAAGAACGGTAATTCAATACTACACCCTCTAATTTTTAAAAAAATTAACATGTCGACATCACCTTTGACCATTCACTTTATTCAAAAAAATTGTTCGAATGTGTTAAATTTTTAGTCATGCTTCAAATACCTTTAATGAAATTTCTTCATAACATCCATGAGGAAGAGACAATCATTCATCAGAAAACTAGACTTAACATGCATGACATTAGCTGAGAAGAATAATTCGCTCTCTCTATGCATGGAAGAGTAACCATAGCCACATGCGCTTCCAAAATTAAAGCATTAAAGCCTGATGGCTGCGAACACATGCAGTATGGTGAATGAGTTTGCATTAAAAATGAGCACCAGTAGCAGCTGGTAATAACCATAGTCAATGCATGCACGAACAAATAAATCTTCACCTTATTAAAAGACAGAGCAACCGCACAGCTGAGAAGCATGGATCAACAGCCGAAGCCTCCCAAAAAAAAAAAAATGCGGGTCTCCCACTAGAGCAGTGGGTCTGGAGTCAGGAGTGAGGCTTCCTTTGTGCTTGAGGTGAAGATATCTGATGTATAATGGGATTGGGATGCACCGGGAGTTTAGGCTATGCAGATTCAGCAATATCAGCCGCCTATATTAATCCGGATTCCTGCTGGAAGTGCCTGAACGGAACTAGTCCTTATAACAGCGCTACCATATACTAGCATTTTTGAAGATCTTCACTCCCATCCCGTTGCGCTCAACCATTTGCCAAGGCCCTTAGAACCCTGACCGTTTGCCATTTGGTGTTCCGCTGCATCCAACGGTAGCAGATATTATGATACCACTTATTTGCTCCACGGGTATCCATGGGCATGAGTATTGGTGTTGGAACAGTTTAAGTTTGGTGTTAATTAATCACCTTTTATTTTTATTTGTCATCCATGACGTGAAGTGCACCTTGTATAAATTTCTGTTTCATATAAATATTATGAATTCAAGATAGAACTCTTCTATATTTGTCATCTTCTTGTATGTTGTCTGCATATGTTTAGCATCTCTTACATTTCCTATGACTGCCTGACTTCCACCAACAGCCGCTTTGCTGGAAGTAGGTTGAGTGAAGTAATTGGCATTAGTTTGGGTTCTTTGTAAGCTGTGTAATTGAGGGTACAAAAGATTCATGTTGTTGCAGTACCAACACAAAACTGGAAACAGGGCTGTCTCGTTCTCACGTGACTGAGATACTGATTGTTTTTTCGTAAATATTTAAATCATAAAAACTATTTGGGCAACCACAAGTAGCACTACTCGTATCTTTTTATATTGATGCATCTGCACATTGCCCCCTTATGATTGTAAATACTCCATCCGTTTCATAATAAATGATGTTTTTGACTTTTTAAAATCGATATTTCACCATTCCTATTATTCAAAAAAATTGCAAAAATTTAAAAACTAACAAGTCAAACTTAAATTACTTGTAATAATAAATCATTTCACAATAAAATAAATAATAGTTTTATAATTTTTTAATTAAGATAAGTAGTCAAAGGTGAATGTTTGAAAATCTAAAAAAACAATAATTTTGGGACGGAGGGAATTTAACAACTGTGATGGCAATGCTCATTCTTGGCAGGAAGATGGTCAAGTGTGAAGGCCTCAGGAATTGAAATTACCATTCATGTATAATGACACGACAAATTAATATATGTGATTGCCTAGCAGTATCTCATCTCTTCACTACTACAAAAATGGTTTCTACAGGCGGTTCTAAAAGTATTTGTGCAAGCAAATTTTCATTCCGTTGCTATTCTTTAGCTTGTATAAATTCCCATTTTATCCACGTGGTAAAATAAAAACGACATGCATTAGAAGTATTAATGCATATGGTTGTTTAGGACACCCGCATGCATTAGAAAGTTCTAATGCAGCGGCCTACTACAAGCACCCTCGGCACCGACTATTTTTCAAAATAAAAAAAATGCCTGAGCGCCGCTGTCGTCGTTGTCAAGGCCCGTCGAGGACCCAGCGCACCCACGCCGCTGCCACGTCGACGCCCCAACTACTTCCAAAAATTAAAAAAAAAATGCTAGGCGTGCCTCGCTCTGATGCCGACCCCGTCGAGTTGCCATCGCCGACGCCCCAAGCTACGTATGCAGGCCGCCGACGCCTCGCGCTGCGTGCAGCTGCCGACCCCGTGTTGCGCCGAGTTGCCACTGCACCGTGCCGAGTTGCCGCTGCCCCGTGCTACATCGCGCGCAAGCCCACCGCGTTGCTTGACTCTTAGACAGCGCCGAGCCGACGAAGACCTCGACCGGATCTGGGATCACCAACACCATTGATGCCATCCACCTCCCGCTCCCATGCCGTCGACACCTATGGTCTTACTCCACCTACTGCTGGATCTGAGCCTGTGTCCTCAACGATGCACGCAGAGGGCCGATGCGGAGAAGATCTGCATGAGAGAGAGCCAGTGCAAATGTGCAACGTTATATCTAAGGAGAGAAAGGTGGAGGCGGCCGAAGGGGGAGAGAAGAGAGGGGCCGACGGTGCACGGCCACCGCAAGCTGCGCCAACAACGCGCGACGTTTTTCGCTGGTGCTTTAAAGCTGGACGTGCATTCACCTGAGACACAGAGAGAGAGAGAGAGAGCGCAGGTTGACTGGCGGTGGCCAGTGTGGCCTGGCACGCGGCGGCGTCCTCAGCATGGCGCGCGGTGGCCTAGCGCGAGCAGCGACTGGCGGCGAGCCGCCAACTCCATTGTCGTTCCTCTAGGGGCTTTCGCCCTCTCTCTCTCTCAATCAATTAATTGATGGACTCATGGTGGCCCCCAGTGCTCCCTGTTGGCATTTTTTTATTGGTGTGGCGTGCGGCTTTTGGGTCTTGGACGGTCAGGATCAAGGTGAGTGATTTTTCTGGCCTCATCGGACGGTGGTAAAACTAGTCGTGCCTTCAGCCGTGGATTGCCAGCGTGGACTTGAGCTCGGATCGTGGATTTCTTTCATGCAGGGGTTGGTTGAGGCGGCCCGCCTGCGCAGACCATGTTAATGCAAGCGGTGCTCTTAGTTGACCGCTGCACAAATAAATTGATCTAGACAGGTCATTGTTTATGTCAGTCATCTGCATTAAAAACATCTCTGCAGCGGTTATTTTTTCGAGTCCACATGTTTCTTAATGCAAACGGTTTTAAATTGTGAACAGCCAATATTTATTGTAGAGAGTGTCAGAATAAATACTTTTTGTAGTAGTGTTTGGTGGGTCAACATTTTACCGAATACAAATGGACGGATTTACTATAGACAATGTGTATACTGTATCCTCTCAGTGACATCAAAATGTATGCTACTGGCATGGGGAGTCAGGGAAAGCAACATGGCAGATCAGGAACACGTGGTCTCGGCCGGTCTTCTGAATGTCGAGCATTGAATGGGTGGACGAATTATTAATTGATTCTGTATATAAATAAAAGTTGGTAATTAGTACTCCTCAAGTTTTCTCAAAGATATTATCACTTTCCTTTCAATACACCTATTTTTTCTTCTCAATAAATCTTCACTATCTCTTTTATTCTCATTTTCAAAACATTTTATTTTTTTTATTTTTCTTAATTTTCATATCCATATTTAAAATAATTTATAAAATTGAACAGGGAGGTATGACCAGGTTAATGTCTATAAAATGACCTGTACAAGCTCAAGAGTAGGCAGAGTGGCTGTAGATCATTACTATGTCCTCAAAGGCACTCTACATTGTCTGCAGAACAGGAACGAGATGCTTCTCTAGAAGGCTGCATGCATGCTGCTAGCTAGGAGCATAGGAATGGAGGGCCTCGTTCGAGATGAATGCACCGTGAGCTTCCTCAGATGATAGAGATGCTAGGCCTGAGGCACCAGGAAATCATGATCCTCCTCGAAATTGACTGCACTTGATAGGACATAGGTCGCCATATTGTCAATCGTTGAAGGTGGTTCTCTCCATCTTGGCAAAGCAGATGACTATTGTTGCAACAGACATTGCTAAGTGCTGTGATAAAGTGGGCTAGGAAGGAAGAACCCTAGAGACAGCAACATAAAACTGGTGCTTGAGGTTTGGTGCTGAACCTATATACAATAAAGAGCTTTGAAACACTTTGTGTTAGGAATTTAAAGCGTGTCTATTTGTACTTTGATAAGCATCACATTATATATACAGTACTCTCTTCGTCCCAGTTTATAACTTATTTTTATTTTAAAACCAGACACGAAAATTAAAGAGAGTAAAAAAGGTGAGATGTATTGAAAAAAAGGATATATAGAAATAGAGAAGTATTAGAAAAAGAGAGAGGAAATGTCTTGGGAAGTGAGAATAATTTATAATTTAGGAAAACTGAAGGACTCTAGAATAACCTATAATTTAGAACAAATGAAGTATCCCAGTTTCCAAATTGGAACAGATTCATCAAATCTGATGGCTGCTCCGAAGACAAATGCTTTTGATCATGTTGTCGAAGCTGTACTACTCAGAAAAGGAAAGGAAATTGACTTCCAGTTCAGTTTTTATCTACACCCGTACAGTTACACAATGTAATAGGTGTGCATGTGAAATAGCTTTGGTTTCAGTCATCCCATTCCAAAGTTTGCACAATCTGCAGTGATCTGCAATTTGGTGAAGAAACCGGCGTCGAAGGAGCAGAGAGCAAAGGCGGTAGAAAGCGAAGTCTAAGGACATGAAAGGCAGCCATATGAGGAAAGTGGTCAGCCATTAGATTCATCGGACTCGGGTCAAAACGGGAAAATGTGGTAACCGCCGCCAAAACCGCCTCCGCACCCACAACCCCAGCCGCCGCCGCTACCGTCCCAGCCACCGCCGCCTCAACCGCATTTGCCACCGCTTGAGACTGGCCCAGGATGGGGTGCTCTAGCCTCGCAAAAGCCCCCGCCTCGCTGTCACAAAGCTCGAGTAGAGCAGCAAGCCTTGGATCAGGCAGCAGAGGAGCTCGATCAGGCTCTAGCGAAGATCCCCGACATTTTAGGGTTTAGGGTGGGCGTCCCACGGATTCGAACTATAGTGTTAGGCCGTCGAAAGGAGGTGCTTAGCAACCGGGTAAGGGTGGTAAGTGGGTTTGGATCTCCAAAACTTCCATGATGAATCACATGAGCGACATTGGATTCCCGACCCGTCGAGAGGAGATCCGTAGATTTGGGTATTCAGCGCGTTCGATCCTTCGCTGTCACCCACCACAAACCCTAGCCCGCTCATTTGCAGAAGTGGTGAGAATGGGGACGGAGGAATAGCGCCCGCCGCCAGGAGTGTGGAAGCGGCCGATGGAGGAGGGTCATCGTGCGCATGGGGAGCAGCGCGAGGACTATGGTTCAGAGCGGGATCTTCGGGCAAAGCTTCAGAGAAATCTAGGTAACAAGGAACCCGAAGGCTCGTTGAATTGGGGACCATGGGGGCCGGAATTGCTCAGGGAGGAAACCAGCGCCAGGGTGACCGTGGGCAGGGAGATCCGTGGTATGGCAAATAGAGGTGTTGATTTCGATCACTACCAAGCCTCGTAGGTATCCCCTCATCCTAGACATAAAAATTTGCGTTCTGCTCAAGGTTTTGGGGAAGAGTCGAAGCGCAAGATGTATGGTAAAGAACCAGAGGTAGAGGATCAAGAGTGCTACAAGGTGAGATGCTTCAAGTGCTTGGAAGTGGGGCACCACCAGCAAGACTCTGAGAAAGATCACATATGCTTCAAATGCAAGGGTTCAGGTCACGTTGCTGCTGACTGCAAGATGGGCAAATTACAGCAGTTTGGCTCAGCTATCCATGGGCAAGCATTTTACTGTATTGTTGTTTCAGAGGACAAAGATCGAAGTAACAAAGTTGCTGGTCTGATTGCTGTTGAAGTAGGCGTGGTGACAGTTCAGACGATTGAGGAGGAGTTTAAAAAACTGGTGGCGAGACAATGGGATTGGCAGGTCAAAAAACTGTCAGAGTCTGATTTTCTGGCTTCATTCCCAGACTCAGCGACCTTGGATGCATTCTCTAGAGTTACTGGTCTGGTGTTGGGTGTGCACAAGCTGACAGTGAGGATATCTAAATCCAACCTGGACCTGAGACTTCGTCGATGTTACGGACTACATGGGTTCGCATCTTTGGTATTTCTAGTGTTGAAAGGGATGTTGCCATTGTGAAATCCATTGCAGCTTTAGCAAGACATCTTGTGGTGGTTGATGAACTGAGTCTAATCAAGACTGATTATGTCAGGGTTAAGTTGAATTGTTGAGAGCCAAGCCAACTCAAAGGTTCAGTAGAGATCCACTTCAATAAAGTTGGTTATGATATTAGATTTGTTGCTGAAGACCTGAAGGAGTTAGGAGGTCCTGCAGAGCAGCCACCAACTTACAAGGAAAGGGGAAATAGGGATGACCCAGATGAGGACTATGATTTTGATGAATTTGATGATATACATAAAAAGCGAGATCATAAACATATGGAAAAGAGCCAGTCTCATAGTGCTATGGACATTCATAAGGGCTATTCTGTCAAACTGTTTGCTAAGAGGGCTGCTTTAGAACCTCAAGAGGGAGAGATGAAACAGACAGACCTTCAGATAGGGGAGCATCATGGCCTTAGGTCGAATACTGTTATTATAGGAGAGGGTTTGATTACAGAAGTTCACACAGGGGATGAAGATGAAGAACAACCTTTGACAATAGAAGATAAGCTAGCTAACATCACAGTTTCAGAATGTGAGCTGGAAACTGAGGCGGTGGAGAGTTCTTACTCATGGGAAGAGAGCTTGGAGAAGCAGCGTAGAATTAAGAACTTACTGGGTGAGCAGGAGTATTTTTTAGAGAGTACGTATCCTCAGGAGGTGTATGAGGAGGTACATATTGGTGTTGAAGTGTTGAAGGGGCACATGATGATTCCTTGCCAGAGAGAAGATGAGGGAGATTCTGATCAGTTTTCCAAGATGGGTGATGATGATCAAAAATGGTCTATCACTTAAGCACGGAAAAGAAAGAATAGGAAGATGAACAAAGCTAAGAAAGGTCCCATGGTAGCAGTGAGACAAAGTTCTAGGCTGCAGCAGCAGGCAGGAGCTGAAAATATTGGGGAGAAAGCTTCTAGGAGGGCTTCATATAAGAACCTTGAGATTCTAGGTACTTCTTCATCTAACTTTACTATTCTTAATAGAGAATGAATACCTTGGAAATGTGGCAGCCCAATTAGACTTGGTTTTAGAGGAAAACCCCATTGATAATGTGCCTGTGATTTCAGCTATAAAAACTGAAGAGATAGCAAGGGCAGCTATCTCTGAAGCTGCCTATAGGGAATACATTAAAAATAGGGATTCTAAGGTGCATAAAGGGGGTGACGAAAATTTAGATGTGAACTTGGATATTATTGACAATACTGGTAGAGATTTCCAAAGGGAACAGGAAATCTCACCAAAGAAGAATGTTGGGGCTAAGAAAAAGTGTAAGCCAGCATCCTCTAAAAAAGTTAAAAAATGAAGTGCTTATTTTGGAATATGAGGGGTTTTGGGAATGTTTCCAGAAGGAACCAAGTTAGGAAATTTGTGAGGGAGGAGAACATTGATCTGATTGGTTTGCAAAAAACTATTAAACAGGACTTTACTAATAAAGATCTTCAAGCTCTGGTAGGAAATGCTACTTTTTATTAGAGTTAGCTAGCTGCTAAAGGCCACTCTGGGGGCATTTTAGTAGGGGTTAATATGTACACTATAGAAGTGGAGAGTAAAGATAAGGGGGAGTTTTATGTCAATGTGGGAGTGAGAAATAGGATATCGAATTTCAGGTGGGAATTTATTGTTGTCTATGGGCCTGCAGACCATGGAAACTCCTCTGATTTTATTTCTAAGCTTTCTAGAAAATGCTTGAGGGTGGAACTGCCGATTGTGATTGGGGGGACTTTAACTTGATTAGATCTACAGAGGATAAGAGTAATGGTAGGGTAGATCATAGGCTGATTCAAAAGTTCAATTATTTCATAGAGCTTCACCAACTCAGAGAAATTAAAGGGAGTGGATCCAAATTCACTTTGACTAATAAACAGAAGAACCCTATTATGTCCAATATTGATAGAATCCTGGTGTCACCTGAATGGGAATCCCAACATCCTTTGTGTGTTGCTTGGAGTAAGACTAGAGTGAGATCTGATCATTGGCCAATGTTTTTAGACTCGGGGGAGTCTAGGCCTAAAACCCAACACTATTTTAGGTTTGATAATAGTTGGTTCAATAAAGATCAATTCACTGATAGAGTAAAGAATAGGTGGAGAGACACCAGTTACAAGTTACAAAATAGTTACTCTGTCACTTCTTGGCAAGGGTGTCTAAAAGAGACTAGACAATTTTGTAAAGGTTGGAATGCTAATGAGGCAGCTAGTAATAATAGAAAAAAAGGTAGGCTTTTACAGGAGCTGGAAGCTTGTGATAGTGGCTGCATGATTGGGGATGCACCTTTGGAGCTTTGGCAATAGAGATATGATGTGGAAGAGCAACTTGAAAAAATTTATTTCTTGGAGGAGCTACATTGGCAACAGAGGGGTAAAACTAAGTGGCTTCTCCAAGGGGATTCTAATACAGCATACTTCCATGCCTGTGCTAATGGTAGAAAAAGGAAAAGTCACATTGTTTCCTTGGAAACAGAGGGAGGGGTTATCTTTGCACAGAAGGATTTGGAGCTTCATATCACTAAGTTCTACAAATCGCTTTTTGGGCTGTAGCAGGAAAGGAAGATTTTCTTAGGACAGAATTTCTTTGGGAAGAGGGTGGTATCTACTGAAGACAAAGAGTATCTTTTGACTAACTTCTCTACTAAAGAGTTGGAGATAGCAGTTGAAGGCATGAGACTCTCTGCTGTCCTAGGCCCCAATGGTTTTGGACCTGGTTTTTTCCATAGGGCCTGGAATTTTCTTCACCCTGACCTTCTCAGATTGCTTGATGACTTTAATACAAATAGGTTAGACTTGAAGAGGCTGAATTATGCTGTAATCACCCTGATCCCTAAAATAAAAGAAGCCAATACTATTAAACAGTTTAGACTTATATGTTTGCTCAATGTGGACTTCAAAATTTTCACTAAACTGTTAATTGATAGGCTGACTCCAGTGGCTTAAAAGATTATAAGTCACAAACAGCTTTTATTAAGGGGAGAAATATTTTAGAAGGGGGAGTGGTTTTGCATGAGACTGTGTGTGAACGGCATAGGTCCAAGAAACAGGGGGTCATTTTTAAGATAGATTTTGAAAAAGGCTATGATAAGGTGAATTGGGTTTTTGTGAGGGAGGTTCTAGAGGGAAAGAATTTCCCACCAGATTGGATTGAAAATGTTATGCAGTCTGTCCAGGGCGACATGTCTTCATTAATATCAATGGAGTTAGATCCAGTTATTTCAAAACTCATTAAGGGTTGAACAAGGTGATCCTCTTTCTCCTTTGTTGTTTAATATAGTTGCTGATTCTTTGGCTGCCTTGATGGAGAAAGCCAAACATAGAGGGCTTATTAGAGGGGTGTTAGGCCATCTTATTGAGGGGGGATCACTCATATTCAATATGCTGATGATACTGTTCTTATGATTGAAGGAGATGATGCTTCCATTTTGCATATGAAATTCATATTATACTGTTTTGAATGGATGTCAGGGCTTAAGATCAATTATCACAAGAGTGAGGCCTTTTGCTTTGGAATGGGGGAAGAGGAGAGACTTTTAGTGGCTAATAAGCTGAATTGTAAACTAGGGGAATTACCTTTGACCTATCTGGGTATCCCTATCCATAGTCATAAGCTTGGGGAGAGAGCTTTTGCTAGTACATGGGAGAAAGTTCAAAATAGATTGCAACCCTGGAAAGCATCCTTTTTATCCTCGGGGAGGAGATTGATGCTTACTAATACTAGTTTAACTAGCTTACCGATGTATATGATGGGTTTTTATAGTTTACCCCCAGGATTCACAAGAAAATGGACACTATCCGAGCTCAATTTTTTTGGAGAGGGGCGTCTAGACAATTTAAATACCATATGATTAGTTGGCAGGATATTACTAAACCTAAGATGTTTGGGGGTTTGGGTGTTCTAGATACAGCCATGTTCAATGACTGTTTATTGGTCAAATGGATTTGGAAAATTTATCATGATGAGGATGCTTTATGGGTTAAGTTGTTGAAAGCCAAATATATGCATCATGGAGACTTTTTCCAATCTAGACCAGAGAAGGGTTCTCAATTCTGGAGGGGGTTACATAAAGTGAAACATCTTTTTAAATGGGGGCCTATACATGGTCATGGAGAGAGAACCAAATTCTGGCATGATATTTGGTTGGGTACTGTTCCACTTAGAATTAAATATCAGAAGCTATTTAAAATCTATGGGGATGAAAATATTCTTGTGTCAGATATTATAGAGGGCAGAAGAGGTCTCACTTTCAGACGAATGATGGGATATGAGGAAGCTTCAGCATGGAATAGGTTGATGGAGGACTTGGACCAAGTGAGCTTCCAAGCAGAGAAAGATACAATTTTGTGGGGGCTTACTTCTAATAAATGTTTTTCGAAAGATACAATTTTGTGGGGGCTTACTTCTAATAAATGTTTTTCAACAAAATCTCTCTATACTTTTCTTAAGAATATTGGTTTTACTAACATCACAGCTGATCGGATTTGGGGATGTCAGCTCCCCCTCAAAATCAAAATTTTCCTTTGGCAAAGCTTTCAGGACAGGATACAAACCAAGCAGCAGTTAAAAAATCAAAATTGGAATGGGAGCATTTTATGCAGCCTTTGCAGATGTGTTCAAGATATTGACCACCTGTTAGTAAGATGTCCTTTGGCGAATTTCTGTTGGTGTTTTGTTCGTGAGGCTCTGGGGTGGAATAGCCAACCCCGTTCTGTGAGGGAGATAGAACTGGGATGGTGTATCAATGGAAGGGGGATAAAGGTCGAGCTTTACTGATCTTGTTTGCAGGACTGAGCTGGGCGATCTGGAACGCTCGGAGTCAGTTCGCTATTCAAGCGAAACTTCCACGTAATCCTCTGTTAGTTTTGCTTAATGGCATTTCAAACTTGCAGAGATGGAAGTCATTCTGAAGGATGGAACAAGAAGGGAGGTCGAGAACATCATTGATAAGCTCCGGTTAACCGTCACTCAGTTTAAGCCTTCAAAAACTTCAGTTTCGGATGTAGTGAAATGGTGATGATGTGCTAGATAGAACTGTGGTTGATGCACATTCTGGTTGTAATAATTTAAGCGTTTTGAGGGTGGATGCTGGTTGTGTGTGGTGTACACCATGAGTTAGTTCCTGGGTATGTATGAGTTTTAGTGTCTGTAGTTTGTTGCTGTTTAAACTCCTTTTGGAATGCTTTTTATAAAAGCAGGGCACTTAGTTGCTTTTTTTCCAAAAAAAAATCTGCAATTTGGTGCACAATCTGCAGTGATCGGCACTGCATGCCAGTAGCAGAGCGCAGTGTTTGCATGGTGTGATACCTCAAAATTTTGAGTCGGGAATAATAAACCTTTATTGCGATTTCTCTTTATACACCCCTATTTTATTTTATTTTAAAGGAAAATCTCATATAATAAATACATTCAAAAAGAAAAATTTTCAGATTTAAAATTTGAATCTTGATAAGTTCTTGAGTAGAAATTTCTTTTTTGAATTTATCAAAATTTATTCGAAATTATTTAAATTTATTCGAATTTAGAGTTGCTTTACTTAAAAAAAAAAGCCAAATCTCCATGTGGGACGCCTTCCGGCCCAACCGCACTGCACCACCTCCCGCCCCCCGGCCCAGCCGCACCGCTCCCCCTCCCCTTTTCTTTTCCCTAGCTGGGCCGCGAGCGCGCCCGGCCCC
>BCLG01000527.1:81758-93207 GCA_001602295.1 Zoysia matrella
TCTTTATAGGGGAGGGGGAAGTCGGGACCGAGTCAGGAGCGACGCAAGCACGATCTCCATGGGATTTTCGGCGGTGGTTGGCGGCGCGCGCGCGAAGTTCGGCGTGGCCGTTGCGAGGCGGCGACGCGCGGCTGAGAAAGGGACGGAGAGAGTGGGGCGGCTGGGCCTGGTGGGTTGGGCCGCGCGGGTGAGAGGAGAAGTGGGCCGGCGAGGTGAAAAAAGGGGAGAGGGAAGAGGCCCAGGAAGAGTTTGGGTTTTTCTTTTTATTTCTTTTCTTTCTTCCTTTTTACTTAATTCTTTTCTTTAACTCTTAATCTTGTTTAACTATTTATTCTTCAATTAATTAAATGATATGCAATGACATGAAGTGCATGATGCACTTTAGCAATTTATTTTTAAAAGAAATTTCAATCTAATCTAAATTGTGAAATGTATTTAAATTTTGAAATTTTTAAATATTGAAAATAGTTGAAATTTTTGGATGTCACAATAACCCATTTAAGACAGCCCGATCAGGCCTGATACCAGGTGCGTGCAACTCGTTTATCATTTTTTTGGGATTTTATATTAAAAATATATGTAATTTGATGTATTTATGTTTAAATTTTAGAATTTTTAATAATATATAATTAATTTTCAGTAATTTCTTAAAAATAATATTTATTTTTTTCTCGTACGCCCGTGAAAAATTAGCCGAGTCATGCTTGAGCCTGGATTGTCGGGCCGTGTCGAGCTACCTCAGAGTCGGCCCCATCCCGGCTGGGCCCATGCAGTGCCGGCCTGGCCCAGCCCGTTTGCCAGTTATAGGATCGGTTCCCCCGGGATCCATAACTTACCTGGACGGGGTGTGTTGGGCTCGGCCCGTGAGTGTCTGGCTATATTCAACAGCACCAAATCCCCGCCCTACTTTCTCGTCACGTGGCCGCCGCCCGCCGCCGATCTGCCCAACCGGAGGCTACCCCAGGCGGAGCAGATGCAAAGCCTTGCAGGCTCAATTCGTGTCCTCCGATTACGCAGAGTTGTGTCCATCCTTTCTCGTACGCATCTCTGGAGGCATCCAGCTTTTGTGCTAGGACGAGGAGATGCTCGTCTGATCTCTGCAGCATCTGCCCCTTCGGAAGGAGATCGACATCATTCACGGTCTGTCGCTGCGCTCCGTTCGTTTCTTTCATCCTAACCTGCATCTTCAGAACCAGGATCCTTGTGATGAATTTTTTACATGGACTGGGTTGAAAACTTGAATTCCGGATTTCCGTTCTCTCTCTATCTTTTCTTTTTGAAAGTAGCGCCTAAATTGTGATGCACCAGATACGGAGAAGATCGGAGTCGGCAGGATGAGATTTATCTGGATTGCTCCCTGGAAATCCAGATTACTCATTCTTAACTCGAATGGTTGCCGGACTTAAAAAGCTCCACAGGCCTAGCCCCTGGGGCTTCTAATGGTGACCGGAGGGGCGCTGCAGCCACCGGGTGGTAGACGACTGCCGGATGTGCTGTTCTGGGCAGGGGACGTATAAAACCAATTAGTTGGCGTCTACAGAGCTGTTTCAGTAATTGTAGTTCTTTAATAGTTTCAGAAAGTTCAGTAACTTGCAGAATCGATTTAGTAATTTCCAGTCCTTTAGTGTTTTTAGAATTAGAAAGTTCAAAAACTTGTAGAATTTATTCAGTAATTTCAGTCATTATTAATTTTAGTAAGTTCATTAAGTTGCCGAATTGGTTTAATAATGTTTAGTCATTCTGTAATTTCAGTAAGATGAGTGCTAAAAAGTGGCTAAGTGGTTCAGTAATTTCAGGATGTTGAGTGCTAAAAAGTAGCCAAGTTGTTCAGTAATTTCCAGGCGATCGTTAATTTTAGTAAATTGGATGATAAAAAGTAATTCAATAACTTCAAAACTGCCCCAACGACACTAACCATGTTTAATATTAAAAAGTGGTGCAAAGTGAAAATTTTTAAATTAAATCCTGGTGCAGTGTGATACAAGAACTGGAACCTAATGTAATGTGATAATATAACTCTAAAATGTGTTGTTTTGTGTAATTCAGTCTTCGTATTATAACATTTACCATTGTTGTTCTTATAGTTTCTATGAAAAAGTGGTTCGGACAGGGGTGGCACTATATGTCTTATTTGAATGAGTGCTAAGATTGACATTTTATGTCTTGTGTCATAGATTTGCATATGAAACCTTGCAAGCTCACATCATACTAAATAGTGACAAGCAGCAGACGTGGGGCTACGCGTCATAGGAGAGCAACCTAGGAGAAACTGGAAGAGCAATAACGGAGGGGGGACAAGGCAATTTGACAAGCAGAGAAATCGAAGTAACAAATGTACTTCCCATAACCGATCATATTCCGAGTGTAGTAATGCTACCAAAAAGCACACATTGTGATGGTACTATATATAAGGAAAGGCACTTCTGGAAAAAAGAATATATTATTGATGTCACCGACCACAATAAAAGTAAGTGATCCAAGTCTCTTTCCTTTTTCTTAGTTCATTTGACATGTGGCAAACCTATGTGATTTATTAATATGTTTTCCATAGCCCAGAAAAAATTAGATTCTAGGCGCTAAGTAAGCGGTGACTCACCACCTACAGCTTAGGCGTGACTAAGCGTGCCTAAGCATTATGTATTAACTATATATTATCTCACAAAAAAGACTGAAAAAGAATGAAAAAATAAAACAAACAAAGCATTGCTGGCCCATCCATCTGTAGTCCAATAAGCCCACTACCTCTTTACCCTAGCATATATAAAAGGAGACAGCCACCCCTCAGCCCTCACCAGCCGCCACCCACAATCCAGCAGCCTCTCTTGAGCCGCCTCCCCTTCCTCCTCCTTCTCCCCTCGTCATCCTCAATCAGATCGAACATAGCCGACACCCTCCCTTGTCCCTCCTCGATCAGATCTGGCAGTGGCCGAGGCGGCGCTGGCCGTGGCAGCGTGGCATCGTGGTGCAGTTGGGCGGCGATGCCCTGAGCAACGCTGGGGAGGCATGGCCAGTGCTTAACCAGCGCCTCTACTCCAAGGCGGAGCGAAAGGGGTCCACACTGTGCTTTTGCGCGCCGAAGCGAGTGCTTCATGGTGCTTTTTTTTTCACGGTCCATAGCTATAATGGTCTAATTTGTGAAAGAGTCACGTGTATACGGAAAATCTATGTGCACCATGCACAGGTTCGAGTCATGGAAACAAGCTCTTGTAGAAATATAGGGAAAGTTGTGTATAAAAGACTCAAAATTGGTTGGGCCCCATGTAAGCAAGAGCTATGTGCACTGGGTTACCTCGTAAGCAAAACTAACAAGTTGGTTTAACCTTGGATTTTAAGAACAATTTTGGCATTTGCCATGCACAGATAGATTGATGGACAAAGATCTTTTTAGACATATTTTGTTTTATACTGGGCTTAAATATCCTGTTTGCACTCATATACAATATCAATACTATTCCCTAGTGGCCACGTTTTTAGAGCACTATAATAGAAAAAAAAAACTTGTGATTGTGTTGTATTCATTTTTGTACTATAGTAACTAACAATTGTAACATAGTATTATGACTTTTGTTGAAGCTCGGGTGGACCCAATGAGGTATTCAGTATCTGCTGACTGCTTTCCTGATCCAGAAAATTGTGAATACCATATGACATGTGCGATGGCACAGATTTTTTCACTTAAGCTGGCTAAAGTTCCTATTAAGAGTCGCTCAGTACAGTTAAATGGATACATAGCAGCATGGGATAATGTGGATTTTATGCGTAATTATGTTTTTCATCGAACCAGGGATGATCCCATAATCATGCATCAGGTACGCATCTATATACTTGTCTTAGGGTAATATTTTTATATTGCAGTAGTTTTATTAATATATAATAGAGCAATGTCTTAGTTTAGGCTCGTTCCAGTTTCAAAGTAGAATTGGTTCGAACTATGTCAAAGAGAAAAAGGAGAAAGGAAATGATTTGGTTGTGAAATCAAGCAAAACGATTTCGTGTTTTTATCCTGCATGCCTTAAACCGGCGTAAGGGTTTTTCACATCTGAAACAGTTGCCTTTTTCACCTCTCCTCCAAGTTTGCTTTATTTATGGCAAAATTGCCATGGGCTTAGCATTAGCAGCAGGTCGACCAGGGATCTATAGATCGAGCTATTTTTCCTCCAATTGGGAGCCCACCACACAAACTTTTCCCTCCTCTCACCTCAAAAATGGGTTCGTCTAATACCATGGATCATTTCCCCCATGTTTCCTCCTTCCCAGGAAAAAGATGACCACAGAGTTGTGGGCTGGGCTAATGGGCTCACAAATTATAAGCCTAGTAGTTTTGTTTCCTTCCTTATTTTTCTTATTAATTATGGAATGGTTTTCTAGAAACTTTGGATGCAAACATAACACAATGTTACATTTCTTCTTTTTTCCTAGTGAACAAACTGAAGCCACCACCCGTGTCAGCAAATATGTTTTGCTTTAGATGATTGCTCACCGTCAACAAATATTATTTGCTGACTAAATTATTATATTATTATCTAAAAAACAATGCAAAGCATTAAGGGTATATGAGTCATTACGATCTTTCTCCTCACTTTATTGAATCTGAATTACCAAAATTTGCCGAATGGTTCTAGAAGTGATTCTATTTTTTACTAGAAACTGTCATGTGGCGGCCGCCGGCCTAAAGACCAGGGCGCAGAAACAGGATAGAAGGGCTGGTATTCTCGCCTAAAATCTAGTATTCTAGTTAGGTAAGTTAGGAGATTTAGTTTTCATAAGTTTAAAAGATTTTGTTTCCATAAGTTTAGAAGATCTAGTTGGCTGAGAGCCTATGAAAGAATGTACAAGGCATTAAGAAAAGGCAAGCAATAAGAATTACCTTTTATCTAGTCTCTTTTATTCTTCTAAATCTCATTCCTTTCACCATAGGGCGCAGAGAGATAAAACCTTGACCCATTACCAATCTTACCTACGAGTTACGCAGCAGCTTAGAGTCTGCAGTCTTGGGCACCGACGCCCTTGACAACATGGTATCACGATTTAGACGATCCACACCACAACCACCGTTGCCACCATCACCAGCCGCCGCACCACCACCACTGCTGCCACCAGCACCATCAACAGCGCCACCACCACCGTGGCCACCATCACCCGTCACAACAACATCAGCCGCCCTGTCAGGACCATCACTTACGGATCTGGAGGCTCTCATCAAGTCTTTGGCTGAGACTATCAAGACTTTGAAGGAATCACGGTCGATGAACTTAAGAAGGAGCGCCATATCGACTCTGCATCGTCTGGCAACAGATCTACGGGGACCGGGGAACACAACAATGATAGGCTGATTTCCCCACGTTTGATGGCAAAACCGATCCCCTCGCGTTCATCAACTGTTGTGAATTCTTCTTCCTTCAACAACGGATCGCGGAGGAGGAGAAGGTATGGATGGCCTCTTACAACCTGAAAGAGGGCGCCTAGATGTGGTTCATCCAAGTCCAGCAGGATGAGGGTACTCCCTCATGGCGCCGCTTCACCAAGCTACTGAATCTCTGCTTCGGGTCACCCCTATGCGCCAATCCCCTCGACGAGCTCATGGCTTGCAAGCGCACGAACTCCATTGTCGAATATCAAGACTGCTTTGAAGCATTGCTTCAACGAGCAGGAGTTCTAACAGAGACGCAACAGTCCAGATATTCACAGCTGGACTGCAGCTACCTCTCAGCCTTGATGTTGAGATCCACACCCCGTAGTCTCGCCATCACCATGAGCCTAGACCGGAAATTAGAACTCCGGGATCAGTGTGCAGCCGCAGTAGGAATTCCATCATCACTGGACCGAGGCAAAAAGCTGCTACCGACCCCAGTGCCGCGAGCAGCGCCACCGCCGGCCCCAAGCAATACGGCTCCACTCTCTTTCATGCTGACAGTGGAAGGCTGGCCGGTGAAACGGCTCTCCACAGCCGAGATGGAAGAGCAGCGGCGATTGGGTCTGTGCTATAACTGCAATGAGAAATTTAAGCACAACCACAACAGGGTTGTCAACGCTTTTTTTTGTAGGAATTTGGCGATAAAGAAGAGGCCAGCTTGACGATGAGCTGCTCGTCGAGGGAGAGAGAGCACCGGCCTAATGGTCAGGGCGCAGAAATAGGATAGGAGGACAACTATTTTTGTCTAAAATCTAGTATTCTAGTTAGATAAGTTAGGTGATTTAGTTTCCATAAGTTTAGGAGATCTAGTTGGTTGAGAGCTTATAAAAGAATGTACTCGACATAAAAAAAAAAGGCAAGCAATAAGAATTACCTTTTTATCTAGTCTCCTTTATTCTTCTAAATCTCATTTCCTTCACCGTAGCGCGCAGAGAGGTAAAACCTCAACCCATTACCAATCCTACCTACGAGCTATGCAGCCAAAGGTCTGGAGTCTTGGGCGCCGACGCCCTTGACAGAAACATTTCTAATCTGTAGCTGAAATGTTTTTTATTCTCTTAGATTCCAGAACTGTAACAAACACATCCTTACTGCTTGCTTATAAAAGCATTGTCTTCAAAATTATGGTGAAGTCTAATCTTGATGAACATCTACAAACTCTATGGAGCTTCAATACTGAGGTGCTTGATGAGCTCGCTAGGCCACGGGGCCATAGCCGTTGGTTTGTTGTAGCAGAGCTTTGGGGATGGGAACAGAATTTGAGCTCCAAACATGCTAGATCTTCACGTGACTGGAGATAAGGATGACCCGGTTGGATTAACACGATTTTTTTCCTTCTCGCTCGACTCTGTCCAGTAAAGAACATGGTTTTGGGAAAACCGTGACTAGATTAGTGTATCCCAATTTAGGCCTTGGGCTTTGGAAAACAGCGCTGGTTGGATGCAGTCGAGTCGTCTCAAGATCGTTTAGGCTCGGCCTGGCCTGATCCGTGCTAAAAAAAATGAGATCACGGATTTAGCCGATCGTTGGCGGTGCTCAGTGTTGTCTTTTAGTGCCAGCCCAGCCTCGGGGCCATATCGATTTGCGCTGTTCATTGAGGTATGGCACGTATATGTTGGATAAGTTCTAGTCGTTGGAGCAGCAGACCTCATAGGCATTTATGTAGGAGTGAAAGAAATTTGGGATCGCAAATTCTAATCATCTGTGATTATATAAATTGGTATGCTTCAAGTGTAAAAAACAAATTGTTTTCAAATTTCTTGATTTTGAATATCTCATTCACTCTCAATATAGTACTCAGCGTAAAAATTTGATTCCAGGTGCTTCTTGTGCATATCAATTGAAGCGGTTTTTGTGATTGAGAAATGCATGGCAAATGACCGGCGGTTATTTACAATGTGTTATTTAATTTGAACAAATCATAGGGCTGCCGTTTAAATCCCATGAGATTAGCAATATTTTTTATATTTTGAATCAAATATTATTTGCAATCTGGAGCAGAATATAGAATTCAAAAACTGGTTCATCCAGGCTTACTGCATGCACGGCTGACCCACATTTTGTGCCTGCATGCCATTGAATTAGGGAGCATTAATTAAAAGACGTTACTTGATATTTATTGACGTACTCTCAAATTTAGCCACGAAATTGAGAAGGCATTAAAATATTGGAAGGTCAAGACGGAAGTGGGCTCTGCTAGGATGTGAACAGAACTGGCTGTGTGTGGACGTAATAATTTCTTCTGAAATTGGATAGTGCGTCTATAATTTTTATCAACTCTGGGGGGAAAAGGGGGGCCTTTAATAAGAAAAAAAATTACCTTTGAGTACTTGTGCTATCATTTATGAGATCTATTATTGGTTAGTAGAGGTAAACCAAAAAAAAAAAAATAATACATTGCAAGCAAAAGCTTCTAGATTCATTTGTCCTTATTCTTATATGGGATACTAATGATTAAAATTTTACAGAGTTCTCTCATCTGACTGGTCCTAAGAGAGGCATCGCAATGGTTTATGATGTTCTGTTTGAGTTTGATATGAGGATCAAGAATGGGGAGCAAGAAGAAGATGATCTCCAGCTTATTGATGGGATGGCAGAGTTCCATGAAGATCTAATGTCGTTTACACCCTTCACAATTCTAATTAATGGTGAATATGGCGCTGTTGACATGTGTCTAGCGAATGTTTACAATGGAGTGGAGGCCACAGTTGAAGTTGGCATATCAGACGTGCAGAATGGTTTTGATTTATTGCTTAGTAGTGAGCTATTGATGTTTGAAGTCTGCAAGGAATTCCAGCTTTTTTGTGGCACTATTGATCGGCCATGTGGGTTAAGAAGACTTGTGATGGCTGTTTGGCTGGATACGGTGCTGCATTTGAAGTTCAAGGTGGATAAAAAAGACTCCAATACTGCTGAATATTGTTGTTCATTTGAAGCTAAGCAACATGGATCTGCGAGCCATCATATAAAGCTTGAGCTCGCTTCCATCTTAGCGAAGGTGACATGGTCCACGTTGATTTAATAATTTACTTGTTTTACTATTTAATAGTACAACCTACGCTATTTTAGTATGGAGTCCATCTGATGCTCATCAGAGGGATGCCCCGTAGCCGAATGGGCCAGTAGGTGGCCTTGCCTCCCTACTGGCTCAGCTGTCGACAAGCGTCATTCCTATGATGAGTGTCACAGGAAGGCGCTATGTTATTTTATAGTGTACTACTAAATGGATCTGTGCTTGACTGCATATCGGTTTTGTGCTGGAACTTATTACTGTCAAAGTCTTGTCCATATTTCAGTCGCTATGAATAATGGTTGTCACCAGAATGAGATGCATAGATTTCTATTTCAGTCGCTATGAATAATGGTTGTCAACAGAATGAGATGCATAGATTTCACTTTAAATTCGTAATTGTAGATAAAATAATGAGGTGCTTAGATTTAGAATACTAGATGATTACTTAGTGCGTTGCTCTGGACATTTATGAATGGTTAGTTTAATGCCTACCAATGGCTATAGGAATTTCCGTATATTTCAAACATAATATTATATTTTTGGTTAAAATATAAAACCTAAAAATTGAAACTATAGAAAAGCTAAAATATATGACAATTTATAAATATAATTTGAGAACATTTTTTCTCGGATGCACAAATGTTGAGCTACACGAAAAGAACGCATGATGGCCATCTTCTTGCTCTCATTTCGAGTACTTAAACTTCTTTTGCAACAGAAACGTAGTGACATACTTGTATTTCTCTGCATTCAAAAAGCAATATAGTAATAATTATAAGCAACCAAGTTAGATTAAGACTAAACAGCAGCCATAATGAGAACCAGAACCATTGTCTCCAGGCAAACAAATCACTGATTGCAGGTTTGGGAGATTAACTGGCTCTTAATGCAATATCTATGCACTAAACAGATAACCATCAATAAAATGGGATAGTGCACCAGACTACAAATATCCACAAAGCAGCCAGGACTTACTGTACAGAGTGAAGGATTATACCAGTCGATGACTCCATGGCAGCTTCCCTTGTGGTGACTTTAAAACAAACTGAACATTACATTAATAGGAAAATTAGCAGCTAAAGAAAATTCAACTCTTGAACCGTGAAGCTAATCCAGAATTGGCCGCCAAACAAACTTCAACACTTCCTTTTTAAAACAAAATGAAAAGCAATATGACCGGTAAAAAATTGAGATCTTCACCAGCGTGCTATGAATCATGAGGAAAGAATTATTTTACTTCCATGCAGTACATAAATTTCCCATTATGGTCTTCCTCCTAACAAAGTGGACAGGAAAAACATTTCATATTTCAGATATTGCATCATTAGTTGCATGTCAAGCAGCTACAGACTCGACTTACAGGATCAAACCAAGAGTGTCATTGCACTGGATAGCGATAGCATCTACAATTTGTATTTTAGAAGGACTCATCTATGATAGCCTTTAGTTGTCTTGAGCCTCTTCGGTGCTTGAAACTTGGTGTCCGATGAGGAAAACTGGTTGGGAGTTGTGTGCAGCTACTTTGGTTGCGCCAACCTCAAGCACACTATGTTAGTGCATTAGTGCTCCAGCGGCATTGGTCCTGCCATGTAATGAAACATGTGTTAGGTGTTGATGGCGAAATGGTCGGGGCTGGATTGGTTGAAAAAACTATTTTCTCAGTTACAGATCCCACATACTCCCTCCATTTTTAAATTAATATCGCTATTGACTTTTACAGTCAACATTGACCATTCATCTTATTCAAAAAATTTGCTCGAATGTGTAAAATTTTAAGTTGTAATTTAAGTAACTCTAATAATAAATCAAATTATATCAAAATATATGAAATTTATCAAAAATTTTAATAAGACAAATTGTCAAAGTTGAATTTAAAAGTCAATGGCGACATTAATTAAATAAGAGTAAATTTCACAGAACTACAACTAGTTTGAGAAAACTATCACAAAACTACATATTAAAAAAACTGAATTACAAAACTACATATTTTGTAAGTAGTATATCACAAAACTACAGATTTAAAGAGTCACAACGTGATACCCTCAAAATTTCAACCAAATAAATAAAACTCTGTAGCAATTTTCTATTTTCTACACCCCTCCTTTATATTTATTTTAATGGAAAAATCTCATATAATGGCTAGAGTCAAAAGGAAAAATTTCAATTTAAAATTTGAATCTTGTAGAGTGCTTGAGTGGAATTTTTCCTTTTTTGGATTTATCAAATTTATTCGAATTTATTTGATTTTATTTGAATTTGGAGCTGCTTAAAAAAAAAACCAACCCCACCCCCTCTTGCGATTGGGCCGTCCCAACCGCACCGCGTCCCTCCCTGCCTCCCGGCCCATCACCCCCGCCCCCACTCGCGGCCGCGCGCACCGGCCCAACTTAATGATCGGCCCGCTCGGGGAGCTTCTTCCTCCCTGAGCTGAGGCCACCGACGCGGCCCACGCGAGCTCCGTCACCCACGCGTGCCTCACGCGGAGGTGCTCAAGCACGAGACGTCACGCCACCGCTTCGCACAGTGCCACCCGTCTCGTCCCGCCTCGCCATGTCGCATCCATGCGTGACCTCGACGTCACTCGTTCCGCCGCATCGCCGTTGCTCGACGGAGGCCGGCCGATTGACGGGATGCCGCCCATGCTACCTGCTCTGCGCGTCATGCACAGCCCCCGCTCAACGTCACACTCTCGCCGCGCACAGTAGAAGCTCGCCCATCCTCAGTGAATGCCGCCACCTACCTCCTCACCGGCCACCGCTGCGTCCCCACTCGAGCTGACCCTCCCGCCGCCTATAAAAGAAGCCCCCGGGTCCCCGCTCGCTCGCCGCGCTCACGCCTCTGTCAAAGGTCCGATTCCCCTTCTCCCTCACCAAAATTTAGAGAATTTCCGCTTTCTTCTCGCTTCTAGCCGCCGCGGCCCGCGCTCGATTTCGCGCCCCCGCGCACTGCTCCGACCACCTAACCACCAACCCTAGCACGCCATGAGCCCGCGCGACCGCTCGACCTGACCCCTCCGGCTGTCC
>BCLG01000527.1:93612-110330 GCA_001602295.1 Zoysia matrella
CCCGCGCCGCTAACCAGTGGGGTCTGGGCCTGCGCATTGCCACACTACCGAAATCACTACGGCCACCCACTCCAGTGCACACAGAAATTTATTCCTAGCCTATTTTTAGTCCAAATAAATTTTCAAAAATTCCAAAAAATTCTCTACTTTGCAAATACACCCCCACACAGTAAAAACTCACTTAGCAAAGCCCTTTTCCACCACAAATTTTCACATTAGTCCATCAACTTTTAGAAAATTAGAAAAAGACCCCCACATCTTATTTTTACCACTATTATCGCATACCACCTCCGTTTACCGAGATCTTTGCACCGTTAGAATCACAAACTCGAGCCCTATCTTATAAAGTCACTCATCACTTCGAGAACTTTCCATTAAACTTGATGTTTATTTGATGTTCGTTTTGTGCTCTTTTCCGTGCAAATTTATTTATTTATTTTCTATCGTTTTCTCGTGTAAACGACGAAGCGCTCAAAGACGAAGCGGCCAACGACCCGAAGTGTGAGGAAGAGCCTGAGTACGCTTTCAAAGGCAAGTCCTAACCTCTTGATCATCTAACTCCTAGTTTTTCGCTATGCACCTATAGAAACCGTATGCTTGCATGATCATAGCTATATGTTCAAAACATTATGTAGTTATGAACCAATTTGCTATACATGTATTTATATTTATGTCAGTAACTTGCTCTTCATAAGTATAAATACCACTTTGATACCAGATTGTCAATCGAACCTTGTTAACCGTAGGATTCCCGTCATTAAATACTAATGTACGGAAAGTTGCCTTGAACTAGAGTGCTTAGGAACACTCATGGGAAGCTATGCTTCATCATTCTATATACATATCCATCATTTATCAAATGAGTTACAAGAGTTTGGAGGAGTGCATCAAATAAAGTAGGATGGAACTTAGTGAAAACCGGTGATAGGTGATGAGAAGGGATGATATTTTTGGTCGTGGGGCAGGCTCTTAGAGCTGTGTGCTGTGTGTAGGCTTCGGACTGGTCTACCTGCCGTAGACAAGCGCCGCCCCTGTCAAATAAAGATCGGTTCATCAAACCTCAATGTAGTGATTTCGGGCAACCACAAAATCTATTTGGCCGGGACTCACTCCACCCCCTTGGTTGTCCACTTGAGCCCTAAAAGAGTTGGGTGGTACACAAGTCGCAGGTCAGACGTGAGATACTCACGGTCCGGTCTTCGATTGATCCCATAGCTCGTGCCATGGGATCGTACTGCCCACCGGTATAGCTTCCTAGTTATTACCTGGTCTGTGTGGGGTCTAAGGGAGTAGACATGGATGATCTAAACTCACGGTCTGGCTATGAGAATGTGCTATCGTGTCATCGGTGGCAGGGAAAGCCCCGAGAGATGACCCCTGTTTGTATCTTGAGGTGGACTTCGTGGACCCCTTGGTATGTGTTGGAGTGAACGTTATGCAACTCTGTTGATCAAAAAGAGCATAGCCTGTGGGTACAGTGTACAACCTCTGTAGAGTGTATAATCCATCCGAAATGACCGTTGTCATGGTATTGACTCGCTACAGCTTGGGCTCACAATGATTAGTCTTGATCACTTCCTTAATGGTGTGAGTGGGTGTAGCTACCCGTGTTTTTGAAAAGTGTCTGGCTGAAATAGTGGAGACCCATCCAGTTAAAATTTGGGAACTGGTGAGAATGGTGAGTACTCTCTCAGGTCCAACCCTAAAATACTGATAGAGTAGATGCACTTCACTTCCATCCTCGTTTTAAGAACCCATCTATAGAGAAGTCTGCATAAAAAGCGCTTTTCGCAAAAAGAAAACCTTAGCCGCTCCTTGACTGCCTTATAAGCATGAATATAGCTAAATACGGGATTAAAACTTGCTGAGTACATTCGTGCTCACCCTTGCCGTTGTTGCTCAGACGATGAAGAAGATGGTGCTGGCCTCAATGGTGATGAGTAGGATCGCTCTGCGCGCAAGTTTGCCTATGATTTTTTCTTTTTGCCTTTTCCTTTTATGTAATGACTGTGCGAGAATGTCTGTTGCACCTCGTTGGCTTGTAATCTAAGTCTTGAATGTAAGATTCTATTTGAGACAATATATGTAATATTACTGGTATGTGTTATGTATCTATGATGCACGTGCGTATCAACTACGGATCCAGAGATTGGTATGGTGCTCACGGGATATCTCAGAAATGGGGTATGACACCCCGTTTACCAGAAAGGAAGAAGAGGAGGTGCGCCAAAGGAATGAAATCTAGTTTCTCCAACGCTGCCCAAAACCAAGATATGACATGATACTAAGGAGGTATGGCCAGGAGACTGTCAAAGGCCTTACAAATATCCAGCTTGATAAAGAGGCTAGGAATTTTCTTCCTTTGCAATGTTCTAATCACTTGTTGCACATACACAAAGTTGTCATGTATACAACATTTTTTGACAAAGGCCCTCTGGTTGATGGAGATCAAGTGCTCCAGCTCTAGGGCCAATCTATTGGCTAGAATTTTTTATACTAGCTTGGAGAAGCTATGAGTAAGGCTTATTGGCCTAAAGTCACTCACTTTCAGGGGGCAATCCACTTTGGGAACTAACACAACATAGCCTGGTTCAACAAGTGTAGACATTGCTGATTCATACTATAGAAATGGTCCAGAGCCTCCATAATATCTTCCTTTATGATACTCTAGACAGAGGAGAAAAAGATTCCAATAAAACCATCTGGCCCTGGGGCCTTTTCTTTCGGTGCAGCAGAGATAATCCCTCTCACTTCTTCTGTGAACTGGGCTTCTAAATGAGTGAGTTGCCTTGGCTGCCAGCCCAATTCCTGAAAGTTCAGCACATAATCTCTTGGTGCATATGTACCAATGTGACTCGAAAAGTGTGCATATACCAACTTTTGTTTATCTGATTGCCTGGTAAACATTGTATCATCTTTTTGCAGTGAGTGAATAAAATTCCTCCTTTTTCGCATTGATGCCATGAGGTGAAAATATTTTGCATTCGCATCTCCCTTCTTTAACCAGGTTAGCCTCGACTTCTTCTGCCTAGCCCGACATTTCTCTATGGCTGCCAGTCCCAGGATTCTATGTTTGAGCAGCTTCCTGAGCTCTCATTCATCATTGGTTAGCTCTCTGCTTTCCTGTGCTATATCCAGCTAAGCAATAACTTCTCTACAGACTGCAGCCGTGATTTTACCCTGTGGCAACAACTTTTTAGCCCAAATAGCCAGTGCTTTTGCTGCTCTGGAAAGCTTAATATGCAGTTTTGCTAAGGGACTCTGATTTGTAGGGACACTCCGTTCCCAGGTCTCTTGTACACATTCACTGAAGCCCGGCATGTCTATCCAAAACGATTCAAACCTAAATTTAGGCAGGATCCGGGGCAGCTCTAGAGGTGTAGATATTAGCGGGCAGTGGTCTGAAGTTGCAGAAGACAAAGGTTGTAAGTCAGGATTTGGATAAATATCCTCCCAAGCTGGAGTACAGAACACCCTATCTATTCTCGTCATAGTAGGGGAGTCCTGCTTATTGGACCAAGTATAACGCCTCCCAAGAAGTGGCACCTCTTTTACTTCTATATAGTTGAGTGCACGCCTGAATGGATGCATCATCCTTCTGTTCACGTTTCCATTGTTCTTGTCTTCATCATTGCAAATGATGTTGAAATCAGCTAGCACCATCCATTGCTGCATGACTACATTCTTCAATCCTCTAAGCTCCTGCAGGAAGAGACGCTGGAGCAGATCCTCTTGCGGTCAGTTGACAGAAATGTTTTGCCGTGAAGATGGCCGTTGTCATTAGCCTGTATTTATACACAGTGTTGCTTATAGTACAAGGCAAGATTACAACAAATGATCCTGATTGATAGGAATCGCAATAACTACAGAATTCTATCTTTCTTAATCTACATGATCTGATTTACCTGATTCTTAGCAGAGCACATTCCTTAACATCCCCCCTCAATCTCAACCGGCTGCCACGAGGTTGAGATTGAATCTTGAGCGGTGAAGCAGCTGCTTGGTGACAGGTTTAGTGAAGACATCGGCAACTTGGTCAGATGAGGTGATGAAGCGCACATCAAGAGCACCCATGGCCACCTTCTCTCGAACAAAGTGAAATTCAACTTCTATATGCTTGGTGCGTGCATGAAATCTTGGGTTGGCACTGAGATACGTCGCGCCCAAGTTGTCACACCATAACACAGGAGCTTGAGGCTGTGGAACACGAAGTTCCTTCAGGATTGATAGAACCCAAGTAGCTTCAGTAGTACCATTGGCCAAGGCCTTATACTCAGCTTCAGTAGATGAACGGGAGACTGTAGGTTGCTTTCGTGCACTCCAGGATATGAGATTAGGCCCAAAGAATAGAGCAAATCCATTGGTGGATCGCCGATCATCAATACTTCCCGCCCAATCAGTATCGGTAAAGATGCTGATCTTGGTTGATGGGGACTGCATAATTCGAAGGCCAGTGTTCACAGTTACTTTAAGAAATCGAAGAAGTCTTTTCACTGCTTCCCAATGTATATCAGTCGGTTGAGACAAAAATTGACACACCTTGTTGACAGCGAACGAGAGATCGGGCCTTGTTAAGGTTAAATACTGCAATGCACTGACTGTACTCTGGAAATTGAGAGCATCATTTGGACCAAGAAGCTGTCCATCAGTTCGAGATAATTTGACATGAACATTCATGGGAGTTGACACTGGTTTACAATTCTCCATATTTGTCCTCTGCAGAATGTCTAGAGCATACTTTTGTTGAGAAAGAGTCAGCCCTCTGGAGTTGCGAACCACTTCAATACCCAAGAAGTAATGTAGAAGACCAAGGTCCTTTACAGGGAAGCTAGCTGAAAGCTGAGCAATCAATTTCTATGTTGCAATAGAGGATGAACTAGCAATAATGATGTCATCAACATAAACCAACATGTATATTGTAACTGAAGGCCAAGTGAATATGAAGAGAGAAGTATCAGCTGCAGAGGGAACAAAGTCCAGTTGTTAAAGGCGATCACTGAGACGAGAATACCATGCACGAAGCGATTGCTTAAGACCATAGATAGCTTTGTTGAGTTGACAAACATATGATGGTCGAGCTGCATCAACAAAGCCGGGAGGTTGCTGCATGTAGGCAGTTTCACTGAGCATACCGTGAAGGAAGGCATTACTAATGTCAATCTGTCGAAGATCCCATTGCTTAGAGATGGCAATAGATAAAACCAACCTCACTGTTGCAGGTTTGACAACCGGACTGAAGGTGTCAAGATAATATCTATGCCATACTGCTGAGTAAAGCCTTTAGCGACTAATCAGGCTTTGTATTTATCAATAGATCCATCAGATTTATGCTTTACTTTGAAAACCCATTTACAGCCGATGATATTTTTTCCTGGAGGAGGAACAAGTTTCCATGTACCATTTTGCTGAAGTGCTTTGTATTCTTCTTCCATTGCAAGACGCCATGACTCATCAGCAAGAGCTGCACGATATGATGATGGTTCTGCAAAGAATGCCTGGCGTGATGGGTTGTACCTGATTGTATCATCTGTGGGGATGCGAGGCTTGACAATGTTGTTGCAGAGGCGTGTTGTCATTGAATGCTGCTGCAGAGCTGCACTGTCCGGAGGAGGAGGAGGCAGCGGAAGTGGTGCTGGAGCTGTACCATCCATACATGGTTCCTCTCGAACCATGGTAGTAGGAGCTGTAGGTAGAGTTGAGTCAATGACAGTGGTGGGAGCCAGGGTGGGCGCAGTAGCATGTGATGGGGAGGATGGCCCCTCCATAGGGATACATGTGTTCTCCTCGGGAACACCTGGGGCAACCTCTGATGGTGAGGTCCGTGATGGAGTAAGAGCCGCCACCTCAACAACAGGGCTATCAACAGAGCCACCTAATTGATCACCTGAAACATTAAGAGAACTGTTCGAGGCAGGCACATTAGTGTCCAAAAGTGTAAGGTCGTATCTTTCTCATCTGATCATTATGAGACACTGGCTCAGTGGAAGGAAACACGATGGGGGAGGGTTGAGATGGTAGTGAAGGCGAAGTAGAGGGTGTAATTGCAGCAAAAGGATAGGTTGATTCATCAAACACCACGTCGTGCGATATATATATACGTCCTGTTGATCGATCCAGACATTTGTATCCCTTGTGCATCATGCTATAGCCAAGAAAAACACATTGTCGTGATCGAAAGGAGAGTTTATGATTGTTATAAGGACGCAAATTTGGCCAGCAAGCGCAACTAAAAGTGCGAAGGAATGAATAGTTTGGCTTGTCATGGAACAATTTCTCTGATGGAGTGGAGTTATCAAGAGTACGTGTGGGCATCCGGTTTATGAGATAACAAGCAGCGAGGAAAGCCTCATCCCAGAAGCGCACCGGAAGAGATGAATGAGCCAGCAAGGCAATGCCTGTCTCAACAATGTGCCTATGCTTTCGTTCAGCGATCCATTTTGCTGCGAGGTGTGTGGGCAGGAGACGCGGTGAAGGATGCCCTCACGGCGAAAATAGGACGAGAGACGTTGGTATTCACCACCCCAATCTGATTGCACAGCACAGATTTTAGAATTTAAGAGGCGCTCCACATGTTTTTGAAACATATAGAATGCTTGCTCAATATCAGACTTTCTATGAAGAAGGTAAATCCATGTAAAGCGACTATAATCATCAAGAAAGCTTACATAGTATTTAAAACCTCCTACTGAAGTAATGGCCAGCCCCCATACATCAGTGTGCACAAGTTCTAGAGGAGATGTGGTGACATGAGAAGATTGAATGTATGGGAGCTGATGAATTTTAGCACGTTGGCAGGCATCACACACTACAGACTCATGACTAGAAACGCAAGGCAAATTATTGGTTTTGAGAACTGACTGGACAACTTTTATTGAAGGATGTCCTAAGCGACGGTGCCACAGCTCAAAAGAGGTTGTAGCGACAGAGAGACCATGACACGGGGAAGACGATGGCAAGCTGGAGTGGAGGAAACTTGGCGGCACCGGGTACAGGCCATTGTAGCTGTTACCGCGAAGAACCCTTCTCGTTGCCTGATCCCTAACACAGAAAAAGTCAGGGTGAAGCTCAATGAAAGCATTGTTATCAGAAGCTAGTTTATGGACTGAAAGAAGGTTTTTGCTAATGGATGGAACATGCAGAACATTGCGAAGGTGTAAAGGTTTATCTAAGCCAGAAATCACAGAATGGCCAATATGAGAGATTTTCAAACCTGCACCATTGGCAACTTGAACGTGGTCCTTCCCGTCGCAGCGCTCATGAATGTTCAGGCGATCAAGATCATTCGTCAGGTGGTCGTTGGCGCCGGAATCCACATACCAGTTAGGATCAACTGAGTATGAGCCGGTGTTGGCGGCGTTTCCAGTGCGTTCACGGTCATCTTCCGGCTGATAAGAATGATTGAACCGGTTGTGGCAGCGCGGAGCATCGTGCCCATACTTGAGGCACACCTGACAAGTGGGCTTTGAACCACCACTAGATCCTCCACCACGACCAGAGTGACGGCCACGCCATGAACCACGCCCCTGGCCACGGCCTAGAGGACCACCTCATCCAGTTCCACGGCCAGAGCCATGAGACCGTGTGGTAGCATTGGCAGACGAATGGATCTCGCCCGCAGAGTTGTTCCTTTCAATGCGAAGCTCTGCACTCATGAGATATGCATAAAAATTATTGAGGCTCACCGGATCATCACGTGCAGTGATTGCAGTGACGAGAGACTCATAATCTGGTCCAAGGCCAGTGAGCATGTAGCCAAGGATTTCTTCATCAGAGAGAGGGGAGCCGATGGACGCCATAGTGTCCGCAAGCCCCTTCATCTTCTGAAAATATTCAGCAGCAGACATGTCCTTCTTCTTCATGTTGGAGAGCTGGTAACGTACTTGCATGATTCGTGCACGATTTTGCGACGAAAACATGGACTCCAGGGCCACCCACACTTGGCGAGCAGTGGTGTACTGGGTCATTTGTGCCAGCATGTCTTCAGTCATGGAGGAGAAGGGCGCTAAGGACGAACTGATCCTGCATATACCAACGCAGGTACGCAGGATTGAGCTCTTTGGTCTGAGAATCACCGGTGCCTTGGGTGATAAATTGCGACGGCATGATGATGGTGCCATCTAGGTAGCCATACAACTGCTGGGCACGTAGCAATGACACAACCTGGGATTTTCAGAGAGATTTTCTCGGTTGAGACAAGCAGAGATAGAGTTGCTAATGCCCGAAATGCTTGGAGCAGCCGTGGTGATTGAGGGGTCGCTGAGAGAGACATGGCAACGGTGGGTGGGAAAAAAAATGCAGCGATGGCGGTGATAGGTGGATCTTGGCTCTGTTACCAAGTTGACAGAAATGTTTTGTCGTGAAGATGGCCGTTGTCATTAGCCTGTATTTATACACAGTGTTGCTTACAGTACAAGGCAAAATTACAACAAATGATCCTGATTGATAGGAATCGCAATAACTACATAATTCTATCTTTCTTAATCTACATGATTTGATTTGCCTGATTCTTAACAGAGCACATTCCTTAACACGGTCCATACACACCCTTCAAATTCCAGTGGATATCTCTCCTGATATCTGATTCTTTGACTGTAATAGTGTTGATCAAACAGATTGAGTTGTGCAGGGTGAAAGTATCTGCTCGTGCTGCAATCAGTATTCCACCTTTGACACCATCCACATGCAAGAAAAAGAAATTATCTTCATAGGACCAGCCCAAAGTATTTCTGACAATGGTATTATCAATCATTCCTAGCTTGGCTTTCTGTAAACAAATCACATCTGAACTGTAGGCTTGGATTACTTGTCTCACTGCTTCTTGCCAGGAAATACTGTTAAGGCCCCTAACATTCCAGGTGAGAATCTTACAGTTCGGAAGGGTGATATCCATGGAAGAACAGTAAGCAACTAAATAGACATAAACACAGGGAAACAGGCCACATAAACATAATAAAAAGTCTTACAGACAGTCCCACATAAGGGCCCTTAAACAAAGTAGGGGAACAAAGTCTTCCCTGAACAACAAGGTGCAACATAAATAGGGGGGGGGGGGGGGTTTGCCTCCGATCACCACTACTAGACTGGACCAGATAAAAAGCATAGAAGCTGAAGTGCGCATATTTAACAATAGAACACTGTGACAACTTAGGGGAAAGGGGCTTAGGCTTCAGACGCCATCCCCACTTTCTTAGCCTTTGTCTTCTTTTTGTTTCCATCAGCCTTACCATCATTGGAGTCTTGAGCAGTCTTTCTTGCTGATTTCTTGCCGTGAGCAGCCTCCTTTGTAGATTTCTCCTTACTGTTTTTGATCTTACTGGTTGCCACCTCAGTCAGCTTCTTGATTGCTGTCATGGCCTCTTCACTCAACGGCTATTTATACATGACCAGGTACTTTTGCAGTGCTGTCTCTGTAAGATTTTCTCCCTACTGCAGCAATTTGAGTTTCTTTGCTAGAAGCTCTTGCGCCAACTTTTCTACAGGCCTGGCTGTACCTGCATTCTTCCTCTTAAGTCTTGAACTCTACTTTAGCTCAGTTAGCTTAGAGACACCTCCATTCTTCACTAAAGGGGGAGGCAACACATGCTGAGGTAACTGAGTGGCTACTTTCTCTTTGAACATCTGTAGAGTCATCTGCAGTTCTGCATTATGCTCAAGATCTGTTGCCTGGGTAACTGTGGCTTCAGATATCAGCTGATTTCCTGCTACAGGAACACTTACACAAGCTTCAACATCCAGGCACTCCTCAGCATCAGTCCCCACCTGCTTGCAAATTGGAGGTGAGGCAATCACCACATCAACCTGAGGGAGAACTCCCTGAGCACTGATCTCATGACAGTGCAGTTGAGGATCAACATGGTTCTGAGTGAAGGAGGTTTCAGCATAAACAATATGATGCTCCATCACACTACCAGTTTCCTCTCTTGGTAAGATCTGTTGGGGAATGATCAGGATTGCATCAGAGCAGCGATCAGTTCCTTGCTGACTGGTCTACCAGTTACCACCTGCAAGATAGGTCTGAGATGGAGATTTCATCTTCTGTGCATCCAGGTTTTGGCTATTATCACCTTTGGCATACCACAACTGTCTCAGTGCTCTATGCTCATCTTCAGAGGCTGTAAAACTAGGTGGTGGAGGTGATCCTCCTGCAACTCAGTGCCTGCGTCGTGAAAACTCCCCTCTGTACCAACCTCTGTTCTGTTCTCTTTCTCTAGCGTAGTTTCTGTCCCTGCTGCGACCATCAAAACAGTCTGTCATCATCATCTTCATGTGGGCGCCTTCTGAATTGTTGCTGCTCATGACAAAAAGCTGTAGGAGGGTGGAGCTCCTCTTCCTCAAGCTCCTCATCAGCTCTACCAAACTGCCAAGTGAAGTCTTTCCATTGCATCTTTCCATCTGCCAGCAGCTCATCTTTCGCGTAGTGGTAGAACATGAGGTCTTCAACCCAGTCAATATGAATCAAAATCTTGAAAACATTCCCCCTTTTAACACTTCTAGGTTTGCTGAAGTGCAGCTGTGCATTCCTACCCAATTCTGCCTCATGGTTGACCAGTGTGAGGTAAACAATCTGGGGAATCATGGTTGGGTCACGAGTGAAACCCCAACAGACAAAGGCCCTCTGGTCCCCTCTTCTTCTGGTGGCCTCATCCACATGGTAAATGACCACCTCATCACCTAGAGCTACCGCTGCTGTGTCCTGTGACCATGCGTGCTGCGGGATCCCTTCTAAGCTCAGCTTAATGTGGTACGGGATTATGACTCTATCACCAAAACGGTCCACATCCCAAGAATGGAAAAGAAGCACAATGGGTCCATCCACAACCTTGCCCTTAGCAAACACTACATCTCTAGCAGACTGCTCAGAAAAGAAGACAGTAAAAGGCTCTGGGTTGCTACAAACAACATGGAACTCATGCTTGCGAATGCCGAAATGGTGATGGTGCTGAATAATATCTGCAACTTCACCTCGTGATGCAATCCCCAGCGGTCCATCTTCTGTGACAAGCAGAGCATGCTGGGTCAGCATATCCTTGCGCTGCTCCATTTCCCCTGAAGTGACGATGGCTTTATTAGCGAATCTGGGACGGAAGCGTGGGTTGCCCGGGTAGTTTATAGCACTCCCACGAACCTCCCCAGTCGGCTCTGGCCGGCGGCCCTGGATGCCTGAGCCAGCCGAGGCACTACCAAAGGAGAAGCGCCTCTCCATGCTTGCGGGCGGGCTGGCGGAAGAGGCTCTGGAGGAAGTAGTGACGCTGGAGAATGGTGTAGTGCTTGCACAAGAGTTGTTCTCCTGGTTGCTTGAAGAGTGGTCGCTAGCAGCTCTCTTAATTCTGCAGACGGAGGAAGTATGCCCGTTCCCTTCGCAGTACCAGCATGTAGTAGGGTCCCTGCAAGCAGCGCGCCGGTGACCCAAGGCGAAGCAGTTGAAGCACCTTCCTTTGGTCGTCTCTTTAAAAATCTGAAGCCTAGCTGGTAGAGCTGGTTGTTGGGAGTGAATGCGGTTGCTGCCTTTCTTCCTCCACCAGCGACGCCTTCTAACAATCTGCCATTGCTGCTGCGAAAGATGTCCTGGGTTCTGCTGTTGTTGACTTTTGTCACTACGAATCACCTGGGGAAGTGGCGCGAATCTGTCGCGAGATTTTGTGACTCGGCTGGAACGCTGCGCAAGCTTCTGAGGTGAGCCGGCCTTTCTTAAGATGGTGGCGGGCTGCTGCTGAACACTGCTGGAATTGGGCCTGCCCGGCCCAAGAAGCCCACTTGAATCTGCCCGAAACGCGACCGCTGAAGGGGAAGAGGTAATCGTACCTTTGAGCTTCTACTCACCACCGGCGACCCTGTGGAGGCTGCTCCCGCCTGAGTCTCTTTGGAATAGCGCTGCAGCTGATCTCCCCGGACTGCATCTGCAAAGGACTTGAACTTGCACGCCCCTGGGCGCCGCCAGAAATCTTCAATCTTGGACCTCACAAGCTGTGGACTCTGAACCCCGGACGGACGCCGGAGCTGGGCCGAGCAACAGTCTCCTCCCCCTCCGGGGACACGAGACGAAGAAGACGCCCCTGGCGAGAAGAGTCTTCCTTCGAGCGGACCATTCCCCACCCTAAGAGCTCGATCAGGGAGGGGGGGGGGGGGGGGCAGCAGCTTGGAGCACGGGATCTTCCTGGGAAATGGGTCTACAGATGGATGGGGGCTTTGGGAGTGGTGGTGGTGGCCGGAATCGACGGGGAAAGGCAAGGATTTCAGGTGGATCTGGGGGAAGAAGGTGTTGTCGGTGGAGTCGCCATGGGAGTCGCCTGTGCGGGGAGCCGACCGTTGAGCCATGTGTGCATCTGTTTTTAGGAACCCATTCCTTGCTGGTAGCAAATACTCTGCAAGAAGGCATGCCTGAGATGTCGTCGTGGAGAAGGGAAGGTATGCTTTGGAAACTACGTAGCAAACTGTGTAGTAGATGTTATCACCAAGGCTGCTATGCTTATTCAAGTGCCTGCCATGATTGCAAATGCTGTCATGTCGTTCGAGTATGCCACTAGTTTGGTGCTAAATACATTTCCCACTTGATGCCAGTGCACCAGGGTAGCTGATCGTAGCTTTTTCCATAGCGAACTAGAACAGGGTTCCAGAAAATCGCTTTTTCCATAATGGTCATGCAGTTTGGTCTTCTGATATTCCATCTGAAATCCGTCCCATTAACACCAAAAGATCCAAAGAAATGAAGCAACATCTGATATCCTCACTGTCTGTAATAAGCCTGAGAGTATACCCGATCTCACTCGTTAAATTACTTGAAGAAGCGTTGCAGAAGAATGTCATAGCCTTGCTGGAACGAGAACAAGTGAGGATGTGGCGAAGAAAAAAAGCACTGGCGAATCAGGCAAGAGCAATATAGAATTATAAGAATTCACTTTTTATTAGCTTAGAGCAAGGCTGCACTTACACCGTATCCATGCATCTCGAACATGGTAACAAGCCCTAAAAGGAAACACAATAGAAGAACTTTAGATACTAGTTGCAGATAGAGAAGAAACTTATCTCCTCTTTAATGCAGCGATGGAAGACACTCGCCACAGGAAGTGAGAGAAGCAAGTTGGAGCAGATCATCGTGAAGATTGAAAGCAAAATGTCTTACTGTGTAGGTCCCGAGGGGATTGGTTGAGAGCGATTTTGTTGAAAGCAAGTGGTTTTGTAATATATTTCGTCCAGTGCCGGTGGCACCTTTAGTCTGGTTGACAATCTGGTTTGAATTGTCTACTTGGCTGGTAGTTTTCGTTTAGAGTTGGAGATAGATAGAGAGGGAGTTTTTGGTGACGAGCGATTTCGTGATCATTCTGAATTGTAAACTGGAAACCCCAGTTAGCACTTTGCTTTATATAAAGCTGGGCCAAAATGTCTTTTGGTCTAAAATAGGGGTATGTAAGATTAATTTACTTCCCCAAGTCGTCAAGTCAAAGACAAAATTCTGCATCGCCATGTTTTTCAAGGTCAATTTTGTCTTTCAGGTGTTATATGGCGTGTAAACGACCTATGTGTTTTAAAATTGTTATCGCCGGTTAGTATTAACTGGCAACAACAATTTTAGAACGAACAGAGCACCATGATATTAATATACATTATAACGAGCCCAAGGTGCAGAGGGAGCTTGTTCTCAATGCTTAAAATATACTCTTTCGTTTTTAAATTAATATTGCCATCAACTTTTAACATCAACTTTGACTATTTATCTTATTAAAAAAAAATTTGATGAATATCATATAGTTTGTTATAATTTACTTTATCATGAAAGGTTTTTAAGACACATTTTATAATCTTACATATTTAAACTAATTTTTTTAATAAAATAAATTGTTAAAGATGATGTTAGAAGTCAACAGCGACATCATTGTAGGAACGAAGAGAGTATGCCTGTTCCGTGACGGTGGGCATCAAGGTGATCAGCAAACAAGGATAGGCCATTCGTAAGTAACTTGTGCCTTTGGAATTTGATAGAGTAACATGCCTGCTGAAAAGATGATACGTGGACACTCCCCATGTCCTGAATTATAGAAAAATTGCCAAGGTACAGATTGTTTCCAAGCAATGACAGTCTATAATTAAAATGACCTATATATATATATATATATATATGCAGTTCAGGACTTCATTATTGTCACCAAGCGACAGCACAATGTTGAAAGGTGCATGAACGATAGTGCCCAGAGGTTACCAAAAGTTCCCTCTAAATGATTTCAGGTCTATATATTCAACTAGAGGATCATGCCGAGAAATATTGTCATGAGGAATGCTCCAGGAATCTATGTGCTTCTCAGTAGATGCACTTGGTCTGGGAGACATCAGGAATAAAAGAGCTTCCTGGCTATTGGATCTCCGCAACAATGCATTCCCTAGTCCCTACTGCACCAGCAAGAAAGTTTCTCTGAAAACATTGTCATGATCATGATGGAGAAGAGAGGTCAGTCTGGTTGTAACAGCCTAGGCTTAAATACGGCTCATGTCCACACACATGTTGTGTGGGCTACGCATACAAAGCAACTCGTTTACATTTTCAGCTTCGCTTCGCTTCGCTTCGCTTCGCTTCGCTTCGCTTAAAAGAATTAATTTAGAGTTACTATTCTTTGGATCACTGGCTATTTAAGTTGTTCATCCCTCTTTACACTAGTAACGTGAAACTATTTTCTGTAGTATACCCAAGCAACAAGCTAAGGGAGATGGACCTTTTTCTAAGTGAACAGGAGGGCAAGGCCCTACTGATTATATATATTAATAACAGAAAAAGATTAAATGTTTACAAAAAAGAAGAACCAAAAAATACAGCAGAAAAAGAGACCAGGAAAACAGTACTCTGTACAAAGCAGCAAACCACTCTTCAACTTTTGGGAAGTCTTTTCCCTTCGCCCTGTACAAAAGAAGCTTGAATTCAAACTTGAACTTAGCAAGGAGAAACCATATATGTGTAACAGCTTAAGCTGAAATACGGCTTATGCCTACGCACACGCTGCATAGGCCACATCTACACAGTAAACCGCTTACGCTTTTATCCTCGTTTCACGTAAAAAGGTTGACACGAGGTTACTATACTTTGGGTCACTGGCTATCTAAATTGGTCCATCTGTCTTTGAATTAGCAAGGTGGAATCATTTCTCATTATCCGCACCATAAGCCATGTAAGTTGGGCCACTTCCCATGGGTCTCATAATATGGTTGAGGATTGCTTTATGGTCGCCAAGGCACTACACACAGTCGGTTCTAAAGGCACTTGTACAGGCAGTTTCATGAACCGCTGGCATTTTAGTGATGGGTAAAAAATCTACATTTTATACCATCGCTTATGTCAACCACATATATAGTTAACATAACACCATCTGTATTTACTATACAAGCGGTTGTCTTAAATGACCACTAAATAGCATTTACGCAGGTTATTGTTGTAAGCCAATCATGTGTACATAATGAATTATATACATGCGGTTTTTTGCTACACAAATGCTCAGATTTATGCAGATGGGTATTTAGTAGACTGCATGCAAAAATCACATTTCTGCAGTTGTTATTAATAAAACTGCCTGTAGAACTAATGTTTGCACCTTGCAGGTGGTACACCAAATGTTCTGTCGATATAAGTATGAGCAAGTAGTTCCTTAGGAGGGCCACCTGTATGGGTGGCCACATCTCCTGGGCCTGCATCTCCCTCTGTGCCAGAAATTACCTGTACTATCAGAGGGGGTGTTGGGATAAATATGTTATATAGTACTCCAGTGTGTGCAACAAACTTGATTGCCATCAGGAAACAACATGTTTGATGAGAGGACTAAAGGAGCATGTTAATTACGCAGTTGATTAAGAAGGGAAACTTCTTTAGGTGCCTATCACTATCGGAAACCGGATGTTTGTCGAGTGTAATTTTTCGGGCACTCGACAAACAACTTTTTGCCGAGAGCAATCTAAAAAACACTTGGCAAAATAAAAACACTCGGCAAACTTTTTTGATTGCGTAGTATTTTTTGGTTACACTCGGCAAACAAGCTATTTGCCGAGTGTTTTTGGTTTTGCACTCGGCAATTTTACATGTTTGCTGAGTGTTTTTTTTTGCACTCGGCAAATTTACATATTTGCCGAGTATTTTTTTTCACTCGGCAAAACAGACATTTGCCGAGTGTTTTTTTTTTACACTCGCCAAACAAAAAACACTCGATTTTTTAAAGCATATTTGGAGCAGCAAGTTAATTCAAATGCAAAAGTTTTTAACTACAAAGTTGTATAACTTTTCAAGATCTATAACTTTTATTTTGATCATTTCTTCATTCGACAAAGCGATAGAAACGTTGTTCGTAAAATCTACATCTCTCGTATAGTTTCTTTGAAACTATAAAAAACGTATATAAGATTTATGAACAAATTTACTACCACTATGTCGGATAAACAAATGACCAAAATAAAAGTTGTAGATTTTAAAAAGTTATACAACTTTGTAGTTGAATACTTTTTAATTTAAATTAATTTGCTGCTCCAAATATGCTTTGAAAAATCAGGTATTTCTTGTTTACCGAGTGTAAAACAAAAAACACTCGGCAAATGACTGTTTTGTCAAGTGAAAAAAAAACACTCAGCAAACATGCAAGTTCAAAATTTAAAATTTTCAAATGACCTTGAATGGAGAAACAGACAAAATAAAAGTTGTAGATCTCAAAAAATTAGAAAACTTTGTAGTTGACAACTTTTTGATTTGAAAT
>BCLG01000527.1:110335-120389 GCA_001602295.1 Zoysia matrella
TACGTTTGAATTTTTTAAATTTGAAATTCAAATTTTGTAAATGACCTCGGATGGATAAACCACCAAAATGAAAGTATTGTAGAGTTAAGAGACTTTTCATGATGAACAACTTTCATTTTCGGATTATTTTCAAATTTGGTTTCGATTTTACTCTATAAAATTTGATAAACTGATGTTTTAAAAGAAGTAAATTAATTTGAAAGAGGTCAAATAGGATTAAAAAAATCAAACGTGTTTGAAATTTAAGGAATTGGATGAGTTTAGATCTCGAATGAAACACGAGAAAACAAACGACAAAAATGAGTAAAAAAAGATGGCAATCACTTGTCACACTGTTAAATTTTTAATATTTATGAAACTTTTCAGTTTTGATTGTTTTGATTAAGCGAGATTTTTGTCCTTTGAATTAGGAGAGAAAAGAGGAGATGAGAAGAAGAAGAAAAAATATTTGGGCGATTGTTAAAATTTTTTTTGAATTTCATATTTTTAATTTGTCCTAAAATTTAAGATGCCACATTTGTCTAGATCATTTTTTACCATTGGTTTTATTAAAAAATATCAAAAGTGTAAACGGTCTTGTTTCAAATGTCTTTAATAATAGGACAAATTTAATAAAAATATATGATATTTTTCAATTTTTTTTAATAGGATGAATAGTCAAAAGATGACATTAAAGCTAGCCGTTGAATGGCTATGATCAATCGAGAGGCAGATTATAAAGATACAACACCAAAGCTGTCCCAGTAGTGTATCCTCCCCTATTCGTTCGATGATGAACCTGAACGTAACGGAACTCAAATTTGCTGTGTGGCAGGTACACCGTCGGAGTGAATGTGAGTCTTTTTCTACTCCGTCGCGCAAGCATTCGTCGAGACCCGGCGTCCGGCCACGCCGAGGTTCCAGACCACATCCTGCTACCGCGTCACCCTCTTCCTCGACCAGGCAATCAGAGCAATCGCATTGACGAAGGATCCGATCCACAGCCGGTCGTGTCCATCGCGCGGCTTACGTGGTGGATTAACGAGTTTCATTTGTTTCGCCGCAGGGGTTGGCGTACCTCCTGATGTCGGCGTCGTCGGCGGCGGCGTCTGGCCACCACCTGTGGGTGTCGAGGTTCGGCAAGGATCGGTTCAACGACAAAGTCGCCGTCGCGGTGTGGTCCTCGTTCCTCGCGTTCGTCGCGCTGTCCGGCAACGCGCTCATCTCGACGGCCAATCTCTTCAGCAGGATGTGACCATGGTCTTTCGTGTTCAGGCCGCGCTCCGGTGGTAAATCCCACACGTCGGCGACACTCGTCGATCCCTTTCCGTTTGTGAGAGCGTGGAGCCCTACTCTCACATTTTTTTTCTTGTTGACCAAAGAAAATATTTTTGAAACGACAGTTGTAGTATTATATTAGTTGAAGCCATTTTTCCTTGGGGCCTCCCAGGCAATAAGGATGCATTTACAAACAGTTAGCACTAAGTATTCTTGTACATAGTAGTAGTACAGTTTTTAACATATTATGCAGTCAGCAGGGCGAATCCCTCCTGTTCTTTGAAAACGAATTGGGCAATGCAACTGAGATCTAATTCCTGTACATTGCAGGCGACATTACGACTGTTAGATGGATGCTTTGTTAGTCAGATTCCGAGGCGCCCGATCTGTGTATCTTATATATTGCTTAAAAAGTACAGTTTTCTACGTACATCCGGCGAAATATTCTCAACCGACACAGTTAGATTATGAGAAAAAAAAAGCACCTAAAATTATATTTTATTTTTTTTATAGATATAACAGATGAGGTCTTTTGGATCTCTCACATTTTATATCCAAAATTGCAAAACAAAACAAATTCAATTTGACTGTCTGACGAATCACTTTTTGCCACTGACATATATTCGCTAATTTATAGTGAAGAATAAAAAACTTCAAATTTTAATATTAATATATTATTTTTTTAAGTTAATATTTTTCTCTGAACCATAGCATTAGCACAGGCATAACAAAAGAGGCCTTAGCTACTTGCTTTAGGCCTTAACTTCTTGCTTTGGGCTTTGTTTAAAATGCAGGAATTTCACAGAAATATCACAGTAATTTCACAAGAATCAGTTTAATTTCACAGAAAAACGTATAAAATAAAAAAAATTCCGCATTCCAAAAGAGGCCTTAAAGTGTATCATTTAGGGGGCGTTTGAGCGGGCTCAAATGGATCCGGCTTGTGCACTACAGTGCATGCATATAGAAAGCTTTCAAAATGTGTCTTGTTCGGATAGGGTAAAAATGTTTATATGAATAGTAATTTTACTCTCTGTAGTATATAAACAGTAGCATAAGCCGGTAAAGACGAGCCGTACCAAACGGGTCTTTAAAAAATAGTTCATATGAAACTTAAGAAAACTAAAAAATGAGAGCTTACAAGAGGATATGCACTTTACTTTATTTAATTTGTAGAAATCTTTTTAATGCAGTAAAATGCACATTCGATTTTACTAAAATATTCTTCCATTCACAAGGATTCCAATGGTATTTTATTGTATTTTTACAAGTTAAAATGCATTAGATATGACTTACAAGATTTATCGCATTTTTGGGCATTAAGTAATCAAAACCGAATAAAATAAACCCAGCCTCATCGGGAGAGGCTCAATCCACAGGGAGAGACACAGGATTGCCCACACGGGATCTCACGTGGCCACAAAAGATCAGGCGAGCGCCGGGGAGCTCCAGCCATGGCGGCCGGTCGCCGGAGCGCGGCGGCGCCTCGCCGTAACGGCTTTCCAGGCGGCTAAACTGTCAACCTTCGCGATGTGGATGTGGAGGGGAACTCGCCCTGGTTGCTGGGCTTGTACCCTCACCGGAGAGGTGCCGGCGGCAAGGGGCGGCGCCACGCGAGGTTCGGTGGCGTCGCACGGCCGGCTCGGTCCACGAAAAGCGAAACCGCCTTCACCGACAGGTTCAACAGAGCAAGGAGAGGAGCGGCACGGAGTTCATCGGCGTCGAAGGAGGCCGGAAGGTGGTCTGTAGCGTGGATCAATTCGAGCTCCCATGGTGACCGCGAAAAAGCTTAAAAATCCCTGCACAAAGGGGCACTAATCCGGTGATTAGGAGGCTCCTATAGGTGCGTCGGGCAAGGAACGTGTCAGGCCCTAGAGAAATTGGAAGGACACCCGCTGTACCTCGCTGGATTTCGCGAAGAACCGCCGGCTGTCCCGAAGCTCGAAATTTGGGGAAATGTCGCAATCGGTGCCGCTCGGAATGAGGAGAGTTGGGACGAGGGCGTGGGGAGCTGAAGACGAGCCAGAGGAGGTGATGGAGGTCCTTTGGGCGCGATGGTGCGGCGTGGTTGTCTGTGGAGGGGAGGAGGATTTATAGAGGAGCAGCGTGCAGGCTTCTGGAGGACGGCGGGGAACCGGCTGACCAGTGGGCCCCACGTGATAGCAAGCCCCAGCCAAGCTTCATACTTGAGCATTTTAGGCACAGAAAGGAAATAAGCAAAAAATAATTCCGATTGGATTTGAAACTTGGTAGGATTGTTATTCAACATGTGCTCTACCCTTTATGCCGATTTAAAAGGAACCGGAAGATATTCAAATTCGAAAACAGCTATCCCGTAAGGAAATTCTGAATTGCTGAAATCAAAGCAGTTTACCCTTTTCTCAGGTCTGAAAGAAACAAATCTCGAGCTCCCAAAAATTTGAAAGTTTGCAGGTAGATAGAACTTTTCTTGATTAACATGGTTCGTTTTGGGTTGATGTTGAAATTGTAAACAGATTTCATATTATAACCCTCAAAAAATAGGTAAGTGTTTAGGAATTGAATTTCATTTGGGGCTTTTTTAAGTTTGAATGAACTTCTGTAATTTTTTATAAATTCCCCATTTTTGATCATTTTAAAGCAAGAACTTGGTTTCTCACATTTCAAGCACGTTTCTTTTGAAGGGTTTTGAATTTTTACTTTTAAATTTGAATTTGAATTCAAAATTTGAAAATTTTGGTTGAACCTTTTTGTTTCCTTTTGGAGCTCGGTTTCCTCCATAACTTGTGAATCCAAACCAACCAGCTTAATTTCCTTGATTCTAAAAGAATGGGAATGTTACAGTTTCAGAGAGGTGGTATCACTCAACAATAATATGAGAAGAATTATGTGGCAACAAAGAAGAATAGTTGGGCAAGTTACCTAGATCGCCTTTCATATGAAAAGAAGCTCATGTGTCCATGAACTATTCAGTGTTGTTTGGTTGATGTTGATGCAGTGATGCAGCATTTAGCACATGGATGAGGCCTGGGACGTCCCAGTAAGGAGGACTAGAGGAAGCTAGGTTCAAGTTGTGCTGCATTATTGGATATGCTTGATCTGAATCAGAGTTGTCTGTCGGATGTGCTCCAAAAACACTAGAGCCAGTGACACCGGTCCATGGTGCACGCCACGGCGCGTTCAAGGACGGTGACCATGGTGGATAATAAGGGCCCCAATTGTTGTTAGGAGGGCACCTCCACCGTAGTTTTTGTTGTGGCTGCCAAACCAACCACAGCTGCGGATACGAGCACCACGGTCACGACCATGATCTGAACCATTAAGGGCTTGCTTGGGTAACTCAATTCCTGTGAGAATTCTGACCCGTTCCACAGGGACAATTTAGTCCAGGGTTCTATTTCCCCATCTAAATCGGTTGGGCTTTTGGATGTACAACGGCCTCAAAATCCCTGGGCCAGAGCATCCCTTTCCCCGCCAATCCCAGGGGGCGGAAAAAAACACCTCCCGAGCAGCTTTTCTTTTTCCCTCGGTCTCTCTCTCGCGGCTTCATCTGTCGCCACCAAATCGTCGCTGCCGGTTACACGGGAGGCTCTCGGCTGCGGTGCTCCCTCGCCATCCTCTGCCCACTCTCCCCCGAGTGCTCTTTTGCAGGCTGAAACTGGAAGGATCCATGCCTGTCCATGCCGCCCTCGATGCAGGTTCGCTCGCGCCCTGCTCGTGCCGCCCCCGGATCTAGGTTTGTCCAAGCCCTGGTCGATCCGGAATCCTCTTCTTGTCTCCTCTCCTCTGCCTCATAGCAAACAGCTCGCGTGAGACCCCACTCCCTGCTGTACGAGCAGCTAGGGTTTCTATGTCAACCTGAGACCTTGCTTCTGCCAACGGCGTGCTGCTCTGGTTGTCCCTCCTCATCGACGGCCCCTTCTCCATACCCACTGTGTGATGTTTGGTTGCTTCCATGTAATTAGTAGGCTAGTAAGTAGTAAGCTCGTTAGATCCTACAATTCGACAAGGAAAAGGATACTCATCAGACGAATAGAAGTTCAAGTGATTCACATTTGTAAATATAGACTAGTCTATCTTGCTGTCCATAGAACGTAATCCAAGTTGTTGGCGATTTTGTGAACACTGCCCCTCTTTCATTCATGCAGTGGATATCCTGCATTTTCATCAGATTCATAGGCATGACTACTGCTGCCTGCTGTTGTCAAGATGATCCCGGTTGGTTCTTGTTAGGAAATTAGTGCAGATTTCAGTCAGATATCGAAGTTGGCAGGGGGTACCGTCTGTTTAGGGCAATGCAATTCTGCACATTGTTATTCAAAGACTTGTGATCGTAGACTAAAAGCTAAGTTTGTTGGCTTGATTCTTAGCAATTGTTTCAATGCTTCTGTCTATGTAGCTGTTATTTATGAATTATTTGATTTTTTTTTTCATTCCGTGTTATTATGGCACATGTTTCCAGTGTTATTTTTGAATTCTTTGATTTTTTCTGATTTTTTTGAGTTTTTATTCCATATTCGGGATTTTATCCCCAAATGTCCCAAATTGATCACCGGGAATTATCTTGAGGGGAGGGGATAGCATGTACGAGTGAAAATTTCCCATCGGGATTGAAACCCACATGATTTTTACTCCTTTGCATCCAAATAAAGCCTAAAAGGTGGCCGTTCCAACTTGACTTGATCAGGGCAAGGCCATGGTGCTGTAGTGGGTGGCTCTAGCTTCTTTGAAGCAATGGGTGGATTTTCCATTATCTAAAAAAAAAGGTGTTGTAGTGGGTGTTGCAGTTGCGACAAGAGCAGTCTCGAATATCTTGGATGAATCGGCATGATTATTTTCATCACGAATCAGCAGATCGCATGCTTCATGAATGTGGGAAATTCGGGAAGAAGAGGAATCACAGTTTACAGCATGCTGAATTTCGGGCTAAGACACTGAACCAGCTGATGCGTCAAGGTGCGATCGGAGACCGGTTGGTCACAAACGGCAAGGTCATTAGCAAGCTGCTGGAGGCAATGACAGTAATAATTAGCTGAAAGATCACCTTGGACCAGACTGTGGAACCCCCTTCGATATTGGCGGCGTGACTTGATCTGTTGCCGGAGAAGTAGTTGTGCAGTTCCTACCACACTCAATGTGCCGTCGGATTCTTCAACTTCAGAAGCATGTCGAGAAGATATTCGGAGATGGTGTTGTTGACCCAAGTGATGACCTTGAGGTTTTGTTTGATCCATTCGGGATCAGCTGAGTGTGGTGTGGTATCCTCGACATAATGAGTAAGATTGAACCGGCCAAGCACAATGAGGAACAGAGTGCTCCTCCATCTGGTGTAATTGTCCAATTGGATGTCAAGGGTGTATGAAATCAAATATTTTGTGTTGATTATGTGGATTGCTTGGGATAGGGTAGTGCCGTCTGTTGAGGTGGCTGCTGTGGTTTGAGAAAAACCAGAGGAAGGGCTGGTCATGGCTGGTGAGGAGGCAGGCTAGGGCAAGTGAGAAACTACGAAGTCTTTTCTTTTAAAGCTTCGATCGAGTCAATCCACACATAGGTCCTACACAAGCATCACGAACTTTATCACAGGCCGTGTACCACGCACAAGAGAAAAACTCGAGATTGAAATATAGAATTAGGACATTTGTTACAGTGCTAGGAGTTAATAACGACCGTTTTTTATTAGATCTAAGGCTAGTTTGGGTGCAGGGAAGTAAAAAACATGGGTTTTAACCCTGAAGGGGTATTTTCACCCGTGCATGCCATCCCCTCCCTACTAAGGATATAAATGCCCCCTCAAACGAATTCCCGGCGATATATTTGGGTGAATTGGGGATGAAAATTCCGAACATTCAATATTAATTCAGAAAAATCAGAATAAATCAACGAAAAATCAGAATCACATACTTGCGAACATTCCAAGGCCTGAATCGGAAGCCACAGCACACAGAAGCAGTGAGAAGGTGTTGTGTACGCACACTTCAGATCAAAATATGAGAAGGCACTGGCGTTCAAGCTCACGACGGGAAGCACCAGCAGCACCAGGGCGGGTGCGAGACGGACGTCGACGACGTGTCGCTTGCAGACATGTACCCCTACGGCGATGTGCTCAAGTCGGTGGGGCGCGCGTGTCGCGGGAGTAGCTCCGTGCGGTGCGCTCCGTGCTGCGTCGGCGGCCGCAGCGGCTGCCCTGGTTCATCGTGCACCTCCAAGGCCGCGCGCCAGTCGTGGATCCACCGCAGGGTACGACCCCAACTCGGCCATGGGGGCCACCGTGCCGTTCCCGGCAAGCCGTCGCACCTCCCCTCTCGCAGCCACCGGCGACCTGCTCGAGACTCGACCTCGACACCTCATCGACCCGGTGTTCGCCGCGGTGAGCGACCACGTCGTCGCACTTGGTAGTGCGTGCCGGCTAGCGCTGGCAGAGGGCGAGGACGCTGTGGTGGTGGAGGTCCACGACGAGGGAGGCTGAAAGGCCTGCAAGCCGATGCCGGACGAGCTCAGTGAGTGCGCGGCGGCATCATGACTCTCGGTGGCCGCCATGGAGCAGCGGGTATACCAATCCACGGAGTAGCGGCGTCGTGGCTGAGGGTGGGGACAGGAGTTGGTGTCGCTGTCAGCTGGTGTGGGAAAAGTGCTTCAGGTGTGCAGCCGTGAGAAAAATGCTTCAGGTGTGCAGTCGGCGCCAGCGGCGGCGAGGCGGAGAAGATGCGAACACTATTACAAAAGAGGTTTTTGCTGTCACTTGAAATTTTATAGCAATATCGGACGTTCAAAAAATCCGACATTGCAGTTCGGAGAGACCCTTTCATGTTATGGCCCGGCTCTAATATGCAGCTACAGTGTCAGATATTATTGACGTCTGACTAACGACACTAAAAAAACCCTAATTAACTGTGTCAGACACTGTTAAATATCACTTAGAAACTGATATTACTATAGTCAATAGTAGTGTCAGGCTTTGCTAATGTAATATATCCGACACCAGTATTTTTAATATTAATGTCGGGTCTGACATCATTAGAACACCAGTGTCGAGCTCCTTATATCAGCAGTCCAAAACTAAAATTCTCAGCCCAACTTCTCAACCCAAGTATAAAAAGCTTCTAACCTTAGACCCCCTCGCCGAGGAATCAGAATCACCGGAAGTCGACTGCCGGTCGCTGCCGTGTGGATCGCGCGTGCGCCTGGCTCACGTGCAGTGACGATGGCCCACGGCAGTCGACTGCCGAGGATCCGTGTCCCTCGTCGAGCCCCTCACATCAGTCGCCCTTCTCTGCCAACTGCCGCTGATTCCCTCCCTCTCACCCCACCCCCGCCTCCTTGCGGCTTTCTCCCTGCTATGGGCGACATACCCAAAACCCTAGCTCTACCCCACTGCGCCTAATCAGCTCTCCATGGCCGCGCGCAGCAGCCTGCCGACTCCGCCACCGCGATCTTGAGGCAACGCCCTCCGCGTAAGTGGTAAGCAGCCTCTTCCTTGTCTCAGTTCCAGAGCTAATCCGTTGGTTTCATGACGAGCAGGTGGGCAACGCATTCGTTCGGCGATGCTATCTCATCCTGTGTCCCATCGCCAGATCTGGAATATGCTTCTTCAAGGGCGCCGCCAGCAACCTCGCCCGCCCAGGTGTGACGCCCCAGAGCTGGCGGCATGGAGCTCATCACTACCATTTAGGTGAGCGGCGCCCTATTGAGATCCACGCAACCTTGAGGTAACGACCTGGTAACTTCGTTCTGCTCTATCTTCTCTATCCTCTCATGTGCCTAGGTCTCAGGTGGGAATCCATGGGGATATGATTTAAATCTTTTTTCCTTCAAGTCTGTCCAACTGAGAAAAATTCTGGAGTGAGATGCTTTTGGTAATATCTAGCAGACAAACGAATTATAGAGACTCTATCGAGGGTGACGAGGAGAGCGTGAAGTCAATCGGAGTCTCCGACCATGGACTATCTAGCTGGTCTGTCTTTCCTTTCTTCCCCTTCCTCTCTGGTTTCTTTACAGATCTAGCAATCGCTCCGAGTTCTAAAATCTGTTCGTCAGGCAGCACTACACCTCACTTTTCTGCGTTTCTCCTCCGTGGTGAAGGTGAATATGTTCATAGCGAACACAGTTGTCCAGTGGAGTTCCTTAAGTAATTCGTGATGCTCTAGAACAGCAAGCTCGCTCCCTTCACATGTAAAAGTGATGATTGATGACTGAGTTTGTTGTGAATCCTAGGCGGGTAGTAGAACTTTCACTTCTTGTGGACATTCAATTATTTCTTTTCATTCTCTCAAGGACCTTTGATATGGGTTTCTGCTTACTTGAGGCCAACACTAAAACACAATGCCTTTTCACTCCAAACTTATGCTCCAGACTGACATATCTTCTTGTTGTTTTCTTAAAAATTCAGGGAGTTGGCCATAATGATGATAACGTTCTCATTCCTGCTGCTACAAATACACTATATGCCCTGGGCATGAAAGCAAGCACATATTTAAAGTGCTAAGGATTTGTCCAACTTAACTATGTTTTTCCCTTTAGAAAATTATCATTTATCACATGGCTTTTCCTGACATTTGATGATATCATTTTATCTCTTTTAGGTTGATATTATCATTTTATCTCTTTTAGGTTATAGTATCTTACGCTTTCACCAAACACTTGAGGTTTATTCTTATGATCGTGTTATTCATGGTACAAATATCATTAAATTGCATAGTTCTTAAACTGTTGTTTTAATTTCAATTCAAATAGATTGTGCAGGACTTTCATAGTGAAGTACTTAGAAAGAATGCTGCTCTGCCACTTTCTTACCACGTGTTGAGAAGCTTTTTTATCTAGT
>BCLG01000527.1:120483-156458 GCA_001602295.1 Zoysia matrella
AGTTGTACTGTTGTAATAGAATATACTAAATTATTATTTATGACTGATGTTTAGTACCTCTGTCCAGAAATATAAGTATTTTTTGACTAAGTCAAAGTCAAACATTTTCAATTTTGACCATGAATAATAGAAAATTAATGACATTTTATCATATATGAATTATGTTACTAAATTTTTCATGAAATAAAATTTTATAATATGTAACTTTTTATATTAAAAATTATTTAAAATTCTAAATATTATAAGTCAAAGTTAATGAGATTTGACTTTGACCAAACCAGAAATGTTTATATATTTTTGGATGGAGGGAGTAGTATTTTTGACAAAAGTGTAAGAAATGCTTATGAACTGAAGGTGCTTAGCATTTTTGCTTCTATCTGCACTGCTCTCTTATCAGTTTTGTAACTGCTTCAGTGCAACATTGAAGGAGAGAGTAGAGTAGAATAGGAGCAATATATTTTTTTTTAATTTTAATTATCCATCTGTAGTGTTGGGCAGCAGGCCCGACATTGCTAACGTCAGCACTAGTGGTGGATCCGTTGACATCAGCGACCGAAACTGTTGATGACATCAATGGTGTCGAGTCCGCTGATGTCAGCGCTCAACATTGATAAAAAAAACTAATATCGGTCTGTGGTTAACCGACACTGCACATAGTCGTAGCAGTGTCGTTGGAGTAGCGTCGGTTCGTGGACCTGACATTGTAGTCTCTTATGACCTGATATTCCAGGCTGGTTTTGTAGTAGTGGAAGCAGGCGAGCCACGAGCGAGAGATGGGGAAAAAGAAAATCGGGTTCGGAGGAGTTTTTTTTTCCCTGTCGATGGGAGGGGAAAGGGGTGGAGTGCCCTGGGAATTTTAGGCCTCATGTACCATGCAAAATGTCAACCAGTTTAGGCGGGGGAGAAGACCCACGGGCCAAATTCTCCTCAGGAAATGGGCCGAAATTCCCATAGGGATTGAGGTTGCCAAACAAGCTCTAAGGGTTAAAAACTGAGAGGTACATATTATAGCTAATTTAAGTTGTGGACCGGTATAGGTCTGATATTAGTTTTCAAATATCAGTGGTTGAGATTAATTAAAAGAGTGATATTACCTTCGATCTCTCTCAAGCACGGTAACAAATCTCTAGAATTAAAGCACGGCAACAAATCTCTAGAATTAAAAGCAGGGACACTACAAGATTTGTTTTCCCAAGTTGTCTGGTCAAACTCAGATAGTGTGCCATACAAAATATGAAACTGCAAGTGGCATTAATAGTTTGCACATAATTGTGAATAACCACTGAGTATCGAATTCGTATATGAATTCTTTGCCTAGTACTACCAGAGAAAGTAAAGGAGGCATAGCCCACTAGCGCCTGAGGCTTGATACATGCTTTTGTACAGTGCAAACTCAAACTGATATTCATTTTGATGCATTTGGGAGGAACACAAATGTTATTTCGAAAACAAATTGTACACGATAGAAATTATGGCGATAATCCTGACCTCCGAATCATGAAGATGATCCGGCCAGAGGCAGAAGTTAATCACCACCTTGTTTCTTCTTCTTCAGGAGCACGTCGTCGATAAGCCTGCCCAGGTTGTCAACCGATGATCCGCCTGGCAGCGCGACCATTTTTGCTTTCTCTTTCCATTCTTGAGCACGAAGACACATATCTCTCCCCTTCTGGCCGTCCATGGCATCCTGTACCATCGATGCCAGCTCTGCGCGCCTCACCTTGTTTGGCATCTCCATCCCATTCCCCCACTCCGTGCGCACATATCGGCAGTTGGTCTGCTGATCCGCGAAAAACGGCCAGCACAACATTGGCACGCCAGCGCTGATGCTCTCCGTCGTAGAGTTCCACCCGCAGTGCGTCAGGAACAGCCCAACGGCTTCGTGTTGGAGCACTTTCTCCTGCGGGCACCACGTCGATTGCTTGCTCCTTCCCTCCATTGCCACGAGAAGCTCCGACGGCAGGCCTGCCTCTTCACCCTTGACGAGGTCGGGGCGTACATTCCACAGGAAGCAGTAGCCACTATCAGCGAGGCCCCATGCGAACTGCGTCAGCTGCTCAGTGGTCATCACGGTGATGCTGCCAAAGTTGACGTACACGACCGAGCGCGGTGGCTGGCCGTCGAGCCACTCGAGGACATCGTCTTGCTCCTTCCACAGGTTCGAACCGATGCCATCGATTGAGTCACCCGCGGGAATGGCGTGACGGACGTGGAGGCACAGCGGGCCGACGGTGTACATCGGCGGGAGGATGGAACGCATGGCGTCGAGAGCTGGCCGCTCCAGGTCGTCGAAGCTGTTGAAGATGACGGCGTCCGGAAGGGCGAAGCGCTCGATCTCACGCATGTAGAAGTTCAGCTTGATATTGTTGCGATCCGTGGTGCGGATGTAGGCAGGAAAGTCACGCAGCTGGACACCCTCGCACATGCCGGGCACGTCGTCGACTATCGTGTCGAGGTAACCGTCCGTCAGCTGTGCCACATCTGCGAGCGGAAAATGGCATGGAAGACACAAACTTGTATATATGCATGTAACTGGATTTCGTACGCGTTGTCGGTCAGAACTTCACACCAGCGACACATATAATAACAATGTACTAGCTGATACCTTGGAGAGGCACGAGGCCGCGTTCGATGAGCTGCGGGAAGTGGTGGCACCCTACGAAGGCAGCAGCGCTGAATGTGCAAAGTGCGGCGCATGGCACGCCTATCTGCTTCGCCGCCTCGTACGCGAAGGACATGAAACCATCCACGACGAGGCAGGTTACCGGCGGCACGCCGGAGTCGGGATCCTCGAAACTTTCCAGCAGCGCGAGGAGATGCGGGAGGCAGGCGGACGATGTGGACTGGGCGATCAACGCAGTGTCCTGGGTTACCTCAATATCGTCCGATGGAGGAAGCCCGTCCGGGATCGACGCGAACGTGAAGCTCGGGACGCCCTCCAGCGCGTGTGCCCCGCGCGAGCGGAGGAGGCGGCGGTGGTTGTACTCGCTGTTCACGAAGGTGATGTGGAATCCCCGGGCGTGCAGCAGCTTCGCCAGCTGCAGGGTCGGCGTGATGCAGCCCTGTACCGGGAATGGCAGGCATACCACATGCGGCCTTGTGCCTCCTGCGGCTGCCGCTGCCGATTCCATATGCCGTCGCTTTCTTCACTGCTAGCTGCTGCTGGTACGACGTATCCACTACTGTTTGTAAGCTTTATGCTCTGGTGCCGTGAATGGCAAAAGGGAGAATGGAGATGTGCCCTTTTTATGGAGGAAGGGTGCTCCTTTTTATAGAGGAATTAAGGAGAAATATTCCTTATTACTTTGTCCCAAGTAACGATGGCAAAATATATAGAGGGTGCTTGGTTTCCCGTTCCTCTAATTCGCCGAGCCGAACCTGCGGCGGCGCTGCAACTTGATCAACGCACAACCCGCGGCGAAAGAAAAACGAGGGAAAACTGCGGCGCGCCGAAGCACCTGGCTTTGGACAAGTAGTTCCTCGATCGACGCTGACCTCCAGAAAGATGATGACACTGACTGAGGTCGATGGAGTGGAGATTGGCATCTTGAGAAGCATGAATGGATAAGGGCGTGCTTAGCTTAGAAGCGTCTACGTTCACCGGCTGAGTCATACTCCGTACTTTAAACCATGTGCTGGAGAGTAGTAGAGAACTGCAGATGGTTGAAGGACAAGGTTGGATGGGACCATACCATCTATATTGTTTGGAACTGGATAGATGATCCAATTTTTTTGTCTGGTTGAAGGGATAAGGTATACTAGGACGACGATAATTAAATTACTTCTGTCCCATAAAAAAAATCTATTTTTAAGTTTGGTTGACTGTGTTTCTTTTTTCTCTGTGACCAAAAATTTATATAAATTTGATAAGCATATTATAAAATTTATATCTTTAAATACACTATAAAAAATATTTTCATAATATGTAATTTATATGTTCGTAAAGTTTACCAAATTTTTAAAAATTATGGGTCAAAGAGAAGAATAAAGTACAGTCAACAAACTCAGAAATAAACTTTTTATGGGACGGAGGGAGTACTACTATCTTTTTTACATAATAACTATCTAGATACTAATTAAAAATTGTGCTAATAATCACTAATTATATTTGAATCAATGCACCAAAAAATTACAAGAACCTTGTGGCACCCTCGTTTCCTAGATCCACTGTAATACACGTATCAGTCTCTGGATTAAGAGCTGATACGCACAACACAACAGAATGTATATCGAAAGCATACTTCGAAAATAAAAAGTATACCTGAGTTACAACCTTTAGTGGGGACGCGGTAAGAATTTCTCTCATCCATGACCGGCTGGCCAGCTAAAGGCAAAGTAAGCAGCGGGAAACAAGACTCAAATCCGCAAGCAAACTTGGGAAACAGAACAAAAACCCAGCACGTCGTCGATTCCTACGCATCTTCCTCTCACTAAAATTACAAATGTAAACAGGTGAGTACATAAGATACTCAGCAAGCCCTAACATAAAACATGGGTGTATATAGATGCACATTTGGTTGTAGCAAAGATAAGACTATTGGGTTCACTTTTGCGAAAAGCCAGTTTTATGCAGAGTTCACTACAGAAGCTTTTCAAAATGAGGTAAAAACATTTATTGTTCATATTTTAGTAGGTTGATCATGGGGAGATGTTCATCGATCCCATCAGTACCCATATTTTAATCGGAGCACTGGCACGCAACCGTACCGACCCCTGGCACACAGCCAACACTTTCTGAAAACACGGACGCCTACGCCCACTCACACGCCAAGGATATTATAGAAAACTAATCATATAGTATTCGAACAATAGCTTATCAATACCGTGATAACTGCTATTTCGAAAAGATTTTACACTCTGCAGAGGTTGTACACTGTACCCATAGGTTATGCCTTCTTTCGTGAGCAAGAATAGCATAACGTTTACCCCACAACTGCATAGGCTTCTACAAATTTCATCCAAGATGTACACAGGGGATATCCGTCGGGGTATCACCCTCCCGATGACGCCACAGTACATTCTCGGAGCCGGATCATGGAGATTTAACATAGCCACATCTTTTTCTGTCCCCTACTACGTCGGGTATTACCAAACTAGAGTTATATCCGTGGGCTTACAATTCTAGAACGCAGGCAATTACATAGTCAAAAGTCATGCAACGAGTTATCTCACGCCCTTCTCCTGTCCCCTTGTGTCCCGCCCACCTTCCAGTGGTTCGATGTGGAATATCTACATAGCAAAAATAAGTCCCGCCCATATCAGGTTCTATAGTTGCACAAAATTGCTAAGTCGAGCGCTAACGAACCGGTCCTTATATGGCAGAGGCGGTGTGCTCATCCACGACAGGTGGACCAAACTGAAGCCTACACACTATCACCATCACCGTTAGTGAGCCCCACCCCACGACCAGAAACACCCATCTTGACCTAGCACCAGTTGCACTAATTTCACCCTATTTTATTTTACTCAACCACCAAACTTATTTTAACACATTTCTTAAAAATATTTGGTGTATGGTGTGGTGATGCATTGCATCACATAAGGGTTCCTAAGCAATCTAATATTCATAGCAACTTTTTGTTCCTTAAAAGATTTTAAGGGAGGAATTCCTATGGTTAACAAGGGGGCATTTTCGACGGACAACAAGGTAATATTTATACTTAATGAGAGCAAGTAACCGACATTAATATAAACACGTAATAACAAGTAGGATATTAACTACACAACGTTTGAACATAATTTAAAATAGATGTAAGCATTTCGGTTCTATGGGTGCAATGACAAATCCTGGGTTCAAAATGATCAAGTGGGGTTCGGGCTTGCCTGCAAACTCCTAATCTTCGGAGCTTGAGGTCGGAGGCTCTTCTTCAAGATCGTAGCCTTCAGTCTCTGGCTTCGTGTCCAATTCTTCGTGCTTCTCTTCACACGTGGTCCTTCTGGCTTCTCTTGAAGCTTGATTTGTTCTCGCACTCAACGTTATCTACGTGATAAAATACGCCTAATAAAACTACTGCAAAATAAACAAGCTCGAGAAGAATCGATTAAATCCAATGAACTCCAAATAAGAATCAAATAAAATCCAAAAGAAAGCAGATGACAATGATCATGTATGAGATGGCGGCTATTCCATTCTAATTTATTTTAAACACTTTTATTTATTACTGAGATGATTACGTGGGTGCACTATGAGTATTGGATCATCGTTAGGGCTTTCCTAATGTTGCTATATGCCAGTATGCTATGTGACATTGCACGACCAATGTGGCGTGCACGTCCCTTGTGTAAGTGTACCTACATGTACATGGGTACAAGTGCGTGATAAGTACATGATTATGATTATGTTTGTCTGTGGCACTAGTGCATGTATATACGAGCGAGATGCATGTATATAGGTGGCAGCAACTTGAGTTAGTAGCTACATAGTGTGCTATTATTTGTTTTCTAACTTCTATATGTAAGTGGTTCCTATTGTTTTGCAATTAACTACCATATTTTATCCCTATAGTTAAACTAGTGAGGCTGACTGTTGGCACTTGCACTATTGTAGTATAATATGCATGAAAATCTATTGTGATTAGAGATTAATTATTTTATTTCTATAACTAAACTATTTTAATTAATTGATAATACCCTATCAATGCATGCTAACATGAAGTGCAATGCATATGCAGCTAATTAATATTTACTTCCTAATATGTAGGTGACCCTAGTGATTAATGAGTGACTAGTAATTATCTACTTAATTTAATCTACATAATTAAACCACTAAATTATAGTCAACAAGTGGCATGTGTACTAGTGCATACTAATGCAAGGTGAAATGCATAGGTATACTAATCAATGTATGCTTACTTTCTAATATGCCCGTAGGTGATCTAGTGCCTAGCTATTTACTTATTAATGCTAATAGGTGGCACATGTACTATGGCAATGCGATGTGTTGTACGTGCTTCTTAGCGGTTAAACTAACTACTTAATTTACATATATAACTAAACTATCACACCAAGAAGGTGACATCAACTACGGTGCGGTGAAGGGCATAATGTTATTGTTAATTCTCTCATTTATACATACATGAGTGCATCATCCTAAGTGCTTAATGATTAATTACCTAGTTAACTACTAAAGCTAGCAAGTGGTATGTGGCTAATATGTGCTATCGCAGAATAAAATCTTGCATCACTAGCAACTAGCAATTAGTTACTTAAATATATGTTTCTACTTTAAACTATAGTACTTAAAACTAACATGGATATGCGCACTTATGCATGCCAATGATGCTATAAAATCATGCTGATAAGGTGGAATGCACACCTATCTAATATGAGCTATGCTAAAGAATAGGTCGCAATAAAAGGCACGCACTAAAACCAACTCCAATAAAACTTACTATTAAGATACACCAGCATGATCAGATGTTGGCAGAGGTTTGGATGATTTTATGTGTGAGATTCGAGACAACGGTTCTAACGGGGCCGAAACCACTGAAAACAGAGTTAAGGTGTGGCGGTGGTGAGGCAAACATGGGCACATGTCCACGGCTGTCGGGTGTGTGCAGGCGTGGAACAGAGGATAGACCTCGTGGTCACAGTACCCAGCCCGTGTCCACGGTCGCTGGACACGTGCGGGCGCGAAGTGGTGAAACAGCCTCATGGTCTCATGGTTCGGTTAGTGACCTCGGCCGTTTTCTGACATTGTCGGGTGATCTGTGAATGAGCTGTGGGTCATGCTGTCGGCGCCGTGTCCAAGCTCCAGGGCACATGCGTGAAACTCAGCAGTGACACAGCTCTGGGGCACATGGTGGACACAGTGTCCGAGCCTCGGGGACATGTGACCGTGTCTGCATCCGTGTCCGTGTCCGTGGACACATGACCAGTGCTGTGTCCATGTCCGTGGACATGTGACCAGTGCTGTGTCTATGACCGTGGACACGTGACCAGGGCTGTGTCCGTGACCGTGTCTGTGAGGCCATGACCGTGTCCGTGCCGTGGACACATGGTTATGACTGTGTCTATGCTCGTGGACACGTGCTCTGAGTCCGGTAGTGACCTGACTCGGGGTCACGAAAGCGTGACCGTGTCCAAGTTCGTGGACACGCGCTCCAGGTCCAGTGGTGACCCGGCTCGGGCTCATGGGATCGTGACCGTGTCCAAGCTCGATTCAGGGTCACAGGAAGGTGACTGTGTCCGAGCTCCGGGACACATGTGAACGGATTAGTCGGCTACCGTGTTAGGGACACGTGCTGACTACCGTGTCCAACCCTCAGGGGGGGTGTGTGTATGCATGGGTGTTTCTGTAATACAAGAAATGAATAGGGGTCTTGATGTATATAGCAATAGGATTGTACTGTAAAAATACAGGAAATCGGGGAGCTTTTCTGTAAAATGTTTTTACTATGCGGCCCATAATTTTCCCCAAGCAGAATTGGAATCCCTGTCCACAGCTCGATGGGCACCAGCCAGTGGCCAGTCCACTCCCCCGGCCTTGGACTTCGACGGCAGCCTAGCGGCAGGCCGGCCGAGGAGGTTCGAGACCTGGCAAAGGAGAGGCAAGGCGGCGCGGGGATCCTCTCAAGGGCCTCAGACGGGCCGAGAAGGCACCGTGCAGCGCTGGCAGTTGAGGCCAGCCAGCGCGCAGCGGTGGCGCACGGCGCTAGGCCGTTTGCGGCACCTGGGGAGTAGGGGAACATGCGTAGAAGGGACAGGGCGGCGCTGTGTGTCCGTTGGTGGTCACAGCGAGGCCGGAGAGGGGCTGAGCTGTGCCGGCGACAACAGAGGGTGGCGTGCGGCACGAACAGCCTGTAGGTTTGGAGACGGCTTGACGCGGCCGAGGATCGGTAGAGGAGCTCTATGTGGTGCCAAAGGAGTCACTTGGAAGGGCATACGAGGTTCAACTGCGGCGAATTTCCGGTGGCGGCCGGCTCGACGAGCAGGGGCGGCCGAAGGAGGATGGGGAAATTGGGGCCCAATTCGGTGGTGGCGAAGGCCGGGACTTGCATGGAAGAGTGAGAGCGTCACAGCGGTCCTCGCTGCAGCCTCGGTTGTGTCGGGGAGGCGGCGGAGGAGGCCGGCAATGGGAGGGTGTCCGGTGTCGCAGTGGTGCACGCGTCTTTGGCACTTACGGCTGTCTGGGAAGAAGGGACAGGGTGTGGGGTGGACGGACGCGTGTACGGGCACGCGGCAACGGCTAAGGGCGCATGCTGGGCGCGTGGCTGGGTGCGTGTTGCCGCTCGGCAGTGGAGGCGCGACGCGGGGAGGAAGGAGATTGGGAGGAGGAAGGAGAAGGCGCTGACAGGTAGGGCCGCGGGCTTTTCTATTTTCGAAATTTTCCTGGAATTTCTGCGGCTGCCTCTGTTTTTCCTCTAAAAGATTAACTTCCCAACCTCCGATAAGTTTGAAATTTTGTAGGGTTAAAGGACTTTTCATGATGAACAACTTTCGTTTTGGGGTCATCTTTAAATTTGGTTTCGATTTTACTCTATAAAATTTTGGAGAACAGGTGGCTGTTTTAAAAGGAGAAAATTAATTTGGAGGAGGTCAAATAGGATTCAAAGGGATTAAATGGGTTTTGAATTCAAGGAATTGGATGAGTTTAGGTCTCGAATGTAACACGAGAAAACAAATGACAAGAAGGAGGAATAAAATAAAAAGGCAATCACTTGTCACACTTTCAAATTTTAATATTTTGAAAGTTTCATATTAGCTAGGTTTTAATTTAGTGAGGCTCTTACCTTTTGAAATAGGAAAGAAAAGAAAAGATGAGAGGGAGAAGGAAAAATGTTAGGGTGATTGTCAGAAACATTTTGAATTTCGCATTTTTAACTTGTCCTAAAATTTGAGATGTCACAATGTATCAAGTATAACCTCATACTATTAAATTTTACAAGAATTGTTAATGATAAATAAATGACCTAAATCGGCTCAAGAGAGTGAGCAGCAAATAAAGTTAAAGATACCCAGTGGCAGAGCTGGGGAGGGGACCTCTTCTCTCTTCCTCCTCCAGCCCCCTTTGTCCTTCATTTTTCTCTTCTTCTCCCCATTTTCTCCCTCTCCCCTTCAATTTTCTGGAAATCAGGAGGTCAGGGGGGGCTCGAGCCCCCCCCATCCCGGGTTAAATTCGCCGTTGAGTGTTGAAGTATAAGCGAATTGTCTACATTTTTCTATTAGCTTAAGCTTCGAGTTCAAATTCTAACAGGCATAATTTATTAAAATAAATTGTAGTCTACTTCTATTCTATGTTTGCACCCTATAAAAGCTGCGCGTGAGGGAAAGTGTTAAGTATAAGTGAATTGCCCACCTTTTTTTATCAGGTTAATCTTTTGAGATCAACTGATTGGGGCATGCAACTCAATACTAAAGATACCTTTATCGTAACTAAGGTACTGTGCACAGTGTGGGAGAATTGGATGAGGCTTTTGAGAGAGGTGCATGTTACCTTACTAGTTTCCCTGCTAAACAATTTCAATCCTGTGAGGCACGGGGGAATCTCTGATACTCTTTGTTGTCTTGAGCCTCTTCGGTGCTTTAAACTTGGTGTCCGTTGAGTTTACTATCTCGATGATGGGGAAAAATGGTTGGGAGTTGCGATTAGCTACTTCGATTGAGCCAGTCTCGACCACACAGCCACATTAATGCAGTGCCCCCCCAGTGACGTCATGTGTTGAACTGTGACACAGAGATGATAAGACTAACCGTGGCATCACCTTGACACACTGTATTCAATGACACAGCTTCCCTCTTTAATATTCGTGCCAAAGCCGGAACGTCAACTATTTTTGAAAAGGAGCGATGACCGTAGAAGATCCCGGTGACGTGAGTTAAGAGGTTGCCCTCGCATAGAAACCGGAGAACGTCAAGTAAATTAAGAAAAACGTCGGAGGGTAGAGCATCAGGTATTTTGAAATTGAGTGAGCATTTCCCTACTACACCACCCCACGGTTAAAAAAAACAGCAAATCAGGATTGTTTAGCAAAGAGCATATCTCCAATGAACCATCAGTGAGTGGAATGTTATCCTGACCAACAGAAGAGGTCTTTGTCAATGGTTTTTGTGAATGTTTTAGTAAGAGTGAAATGTATAGGCGCCCTAAACTATTGTGTAACATCTCGGAATTTTCAAATTAATCGAAGTGTCAAGTTATCCCAAATTTATTCCGTGCGATTTTGAAATTCCTTTTTTAATTTTTTTGGTGCCAAAATATTTTAGCCTGTGGGCTTTTATTGAACTGAAATTAATTTTTTTCTTCAACCTCTAAATTAATCCTTCCTATAAATACTCTCTTTCCATCTTATCCCTTTCCTTTCCTCGATCCCCATTTTTATTCCCTCTTCCAAAAATCCAGAGAGCAGCGAGAGCAACCGCTCCCTGTCGTCGCCCCGACGCCCGGTTGCCGCGCATCGCCGACTCCGCCTCCACGCGTCGCGTCGCGCCCGCTTCCGCGCCCCTCTCCACCTCGGTCCCTGACCCTGCGCCTCCACGCGTCGTCCACATCATCCGCTGGAGCCTGCCCCGTTGACCCGTCGCCGCGTGGATTGCTCCCGCGCTCCGTCGATTCCAGTGCGTGTCGTCCGGTCAACTGCCTCCGTCGCCCGTCTCGCGCGCGTCGCACTCCAGCACGTCGTCTCCCGTCCGCGCGCATCGCCCGAGCCGTCACCGCCCCGTCCCTGCACCAACTCTGTCGCCACGTCCGCGCGTCCGTCAACCGTCAACCGCTTGCGCCGTTTCCAGTGCGCCGTCCGATTTCCAATCTCCGATTCTAGTACCGGTGAGGAAATCTCTCTCTCAAATTCCTTTTTCCTCTCCAATGGATTGATGAATTAGTTGCTAATCAATTTACGGTTAGTCTAGTTCCTCGTAGTCTAGATCTTTAAAGATTTTTTAGAAACTCCGTTTTGTCTCAGAAGATTTCCAAAATTGTTCCGTTAAATTCGTGTCGTCGAGAATGTTGCGTAAAATTTTTCGGGGAATGTTTTAAGCACGTTTAGCCTAGTAATCTAAATTTAGATTTAATTATCGCGTATCTAGTTGTCAAATCCTGTTCGTGTTGTGTTTAGCTGGTGATTCCGAGGAGGAGTACTGCGAGCCCGCTCAGTTCAACGATCCGGATCCTAACTATGATCCCGAACTGCCAGGCAAGCCGCGTTCTTTGATCACTTTTGTACTTAGTATTTTAAACTGCATGTTTTGTTTGCAACCCTAATTTGCATGCCAACTGTTTTAAAATATGTTAGCAACATTCTTGAGTCGTATCTCACAAATATGAGCCCTAGAATTGCTTTAAAATATTATTTTATTTTTATTTTTATGCTTAGCCATGTTTAGTCTCATTTATTTTTATCACACACTTATCACTATAAAAATAGAATTTGTGTTAAGTGATTTTGAACTGTGATTCAAATGTGTGAGTTTTACAAATAACTATACATAACTATTTAGCGAGGGCAGGATAGAGTATGAGGAGCTGAGGGACTTTTGGGAAGTCCCTGTGGGTGTACCTGTGACAGGTACAACAGAAAGATTCGGGCTAGGATCTTTCCGTGAGACTTGTTGGTTGTTGGCGTTGAGGTTGAAGAGAGTGCCTGCCCCGACAATTAAGGACCGAGTCCTTCGAGCCTTGTACGCTCAGTTGACAATCATGCACACCATGTTACTCTGTATGGGCAGTGGCTTGATCTTGAAGCTTGCCGAGACTGGTTGCTTAGCTATGAGTTGGCTGTGTTGTGTTAATGTGGTGTAGAGCTATGACTCCTCACATGAGATCGAGATACCCCACCTGATCAGTGGTAGGCTCTTCACAGCTCCAGTATCCGATTGCGTAGGCATTTGAGATCCCTATTCTAGAGGACGGATAACACCAGTTAAAACTTGTGGACAGGTCTTGTGTGTTCGCCGGGACTACGACGGTAGTTCCCGATGGCATTTCTCGTGGGTCCAGGTGCATAAACTCTGCAGAGTTACAGTCAATGCGCATTCCCACGTCCTTTTTAAAAGGACACCCCCTGAGTTGTGCTCCTTATTGAGTAGTTTTGTTTTCTTCCTTCCTCTCTATTTCAAAATGTTTTGAACTCCGGCCTTTGAGCTGTGGCCGGGTGTGGACATTACAGTGGCATTTATAATGAACCCCCGTTCGAGATAACGGAGATCCCTTCGGGGCAAGATAATAAAATTTGACAGTTTTAAAATAAATCTTTCTTGCATCTTTAAAATAAAACAAAATGTTTTAAACATGCATTTAGCACTTGAGCCCGCCTTTACCCTTGCAACCATTTGATGCATACATTGTTGATAGGTAGTACGCGGTTTGCTGAGTATTCGTACTTACGGCTTTCTAATTTGTTATTTTCAGAGGATACTCTCAGCTTCGACTTCGACTACGTCTCTGACGAACCATGAAGCCAGCTCCTACGCTCAAGCTTGCCTGTGTGGAGGAGGTTCCTTGCCGCTGCCATAATGATGCTTCCGTTGCTGCATTCTTTGGATTTCTCGATAGTGATCTTTCTGCTGTGAGATGATTTCGGCCTGCGTCTCGATGGACCCCTTTGGAGGATTTTATTCTAATAAATTTACTTTGACTTGCTATTTTCTATTCTCGTTTCTTGTTTAATGCTTCTGTTATGGTTTCTTGATTGATCGCCTGTGATGTCGTGCTTCCAACCTCCTGAGAATTGGCAAGGTCACAGAAGATTGGAACTTATCGAAAGGTAAGAAAAATCCAATTGTTACAGGTGGTATCAGAGCCATACTTGACCGTAGGAGCGGAACTATAAAACTGGATGTAACTAAGGAATATTTCTAGATTTTTGAATCTGCTATCAAACCTTCATCGTGAGAGTTGTTTTTTAAATCTCGTCGTTTGCTTGATGGAAGTCTTGTTTGCTTGGAATTGTGCTTGTTTAGTTATTCTTATCCTGACCTGCTGATTTTCTGTCTTTTTCAATAATTTTAGTTTCTCTGATGCTATCTTTCTAATCAGAAATATTTTTCTGCAACAGATGACTTCGAGGAGGTCTGGACGCCTTCAGGCTCGTTTCGAGGAGGCCGCTCTGGAGGACCTTGAGGTACTGCCACCCGTTGGGCGTGGTCGTGGTGCCGCTGGGCGTGGTCGTGGTGCTGCCCCCAGAGGTCATGGTCACGGTGCTGGAGGTCGTGTACCAGTGCCACCTGCGGCTGACGCACCCAGCGTTGGTCGAGGGCGTGGCCATGCTGGAGCACCAGTCCCTCAGGCTAGAGGACGTGGCAGAGGAGTTGCCATGGACCCTGTAGTTGAGCCTACCGGTGTTGCCATGCTTGATGAGGAGCTTTCAGCTGCTCCGAACCTTGCGGAGGTGATGGCTCGACAGACGCTTCTGCTTGAGCGGATTGTCGAGCAATCACAGCAGCAGGCTCATGGACGTGCTCATGCTCCTGATGCAGCCCAGTACCACTAGCCAGTCGGTTCTCGCATGGCTATATTCCTGAGCATGCGCCCACCCTCTTTCGTCTATGCCGTTGATCCTCTGGATGCTGACGATTGGCTCGGAGATATTGAGAAGAGGCTTGATCTGATTTAGTGTGACGATCAGAAAGCTGTTCGCTTGGTGACTCACCAGTTGATGGGTTCAGCTGGTGCTTGGTGAGACACTCTTTACTCCACTCTTGACAATCTAGAACAGTTCACTTAGAACGACCTCGTCACCGCTTTTCGTGGTTTCCACATCTCCGAGGGAGCCATAGAGGCGAAGGCGGAGGAGTTTCGTAACCTTCGTTGGAGAGGTATGTCTATCACTGAGTACGCCAACCGTTTGACCCAGCTCAGCCGCTTTGCACAAGAGGAGGTTTCGACCGAGCGTCGTAAGATGTACTAGTTCTGCAAGGGCTTACGTCTCGACATGCTTCCGTACTTGGATGGTGGAGTTCAGAGGAGTCTTCGCGAGCTCATTGACAGGTGTCGGCCTTTGGAGGTGTCGCTTCAGAAGCTTGATGGGTCCAGAGATGCGAAGAGGAGGGTAGCTGGTCAGAGAACCAGTCGTGAGGCTTCTCAACGTCAGCGCTTCAGTGGTTCGTTCCAGCAGAGATCGGGACAGCCCACCTTCGCCCGATCCACTCTCCTGCTCCAGTTTCAGTTCAGCGGCAAGGTTCTTAGAGTCAGAGAGGTGCTCTCCAGCAGCAGTCTGACGGCAGGTCAGCTCTCGGTTCGCTATTTCAAGTGTGGCCAGGAGGGTCACAAGGCGTTTCAGTGCTCGAGACGTCAGCAGCCGGGTCCTGAGGGAGGTGGTGTTCAGTTTGCCACTCCCGCTAGGCCACCGCACTAGTCTGGAGGTCGAGGAGTGCGTTCAGCAGGCCATGGCGTTGCTCAGCCGAGCATCACGCGCAGCCGCCTGAACCACATTTCTGTGGAGGAGGCTCATGAGGCACCCGACGTCGTTGTTGGTGAGTTCTGGGTTCACTCTCACTTAGAGACGGTTTTGTTCGATTCAGGGGCTACTTATTTGTTTGTGTCGTCGGTGTTTACGACTACACATAGTCTCTCTACCTCACTCTTAGCTATACCTACACTTACCACTTCACCTTTTGGAGTCTATAAGAGTTGTGTTGAGTGTAGAGGTGTTCGGATCTTGATTGAGGGTGTGGTCTTCCTAGCCGATCTCATCGTCCTTCCCTCGCGTGACATTGATGTCATCTATCACCTGTGCTGAGAGGGTTGTGTCGTTGGTTAACCACCACGGTGTTCGTGTGGAGTGCGCCCCTAGAGCGTCCAGAGTTTCACCTTCAGTTTGCAGCTTGCAGGAGTTGTCTCTGGAGCAGATTCCAGTTGTTTGTGAGTTTTCGGAGGTGTTTCCAGATGAGTTGCCAAGACACCCTCCAGATTGAGATGGTGAGTTCGTGATCGATCTGCTTCCTGGTACCGCGCCGATTGTCAAGCGGCCGTACCGGATGTCTTCCGATGAGCTTGCTTTACTTAAGGAGCACATTGATGAGCTCTTGAGTAAATGGTTCATTCGATCGAGTGCTTCTCTGTGGGGAGCCCTAGCGCTTTTTGTGAGGAAGAAGGATGTGTCAATGCGCATGTGCATTGACTACCGTTCTTTGAACGAGGTGACGATAAAGAACAAGTACCCTTTACCGAGGATCGATGATTTGCTTGATCAGTTGAAGGGTGCAAAGTTCTTTTCCTCGATTGATTTGAGATCGGGGTATCACTAGATGAAGATTCATCATTCTGACATTCCGAAGACTTCGTTCGTGACGAGGTATGGATCTTATGAGTTCTTGGTCGTTTCTTTTGGACTCACTAATGCTCCTGCCTACTTTATGAACATGATGAACAAGGTGTTCATGGCTGAGTTGGATAAGTTCGTAGTGGTTTTCATTGATGATATCCTCGTCTACTCCAAGTCGGTGGAAGAGCATGAGCAGCATCTGAGAGTTGTGCTTGAGAGGTTGAAGTCTCTTCAGCTGTATGCCAAGTTCAGCAAGTGCAAGTTTTGACTTGAGAAAGTTGCTTTTCTGGGTCATGTTATCATAGCTGAGGGAGTTGCCATTGAACTCGAGAAGGTCAAGGCTGTTGTGGAGTGGGGGTCTCCGAGGTCAGTCTCTGAGGTAAGGAGTTTTCTTGGATTGGCAGGTTACTATCGCCGATTCATTGAGAACTTCTCCAGGATTGCTAAGCCTATGACCGAGTTGACTCAGTTGGGAGTGCTGTTTGTTTGGTCAGATGCTTGTGTGAGAAGTTTTCAGGAGCTGAAGATGAGGTTGACATCTACACCTATTTTGACCTTGCCGGATATTCACCATGATTTCTAGGTCTTCTGTGATGCTTCTCGTTAGGAATTGGGTTGTGTGCTAATGTAGAACAAGAAGATGGTGTGCTATGCTTCGAGGTAGTTGAAGAAGCATGAGTTGAACTATCCGACGCATGATCTAGAGTTGACAGATGTTGTCCATGCTTTGAAGATTTGGAGGCACTATTTGATCGGCAACAGATATGAGATCTACACCGACCACAAGAGTCTCAAGTATATCTTCACCCAGGCAGAGCTGAACATGAGGCAGAGAAGGTGGCTTGAGTTGATTAAGGATTACGATTTTAGCATCAACTATCACTCGGATAAAGCCAATGTGGTAGCCGATGCTTTGAGTCACAAGGCTTATTGTTCTTCTTTGATGTTTGGGCAGTCAGAGCTTCTTGCAGATCTGACTAGTTTGAGAGTTGAGATTGTTCCTCGGGGTTTCTTGCACGAGCTCAAGTTGCAGCCGTTGTTGATTAGAGAGATCAAGTCAGCTCAGAAGCGTAATCGAGAGATTCAGTTGATCTTGAAGAAGATGAGGAAAGGCAAAGCACCGGGTTTCCGTGTGGATCAGCAGGGTGCTTTGTGGTTTGAGGACCGTATCTGTGTTCGGAGAGTGCCAGAGTTGCGAAATGCCATTCTGAGAGAGGCTCATGATTCGAGGTATTCTATCCATTCAGGCTGCACCAAGATGTTCGAGGATCTGAGGACTTGTTTCTGGTGGGTTGGCATGAAATCAGACATTGCTGAGTATGTTGCCTTGTGTGATGTTTGCCAGCAAGTTAACGCTAAACACCAAAGACCGGCTAGATTGCTGAAGCCGTTGTCGATCCTTTCTTAGAAGTGGGATGACATCAGTATGGATTTCATCACAGGTTTGCCAGTGACATCTCGTCATCATAATGCTATCTTGGTGGTGGTGGATCAATTGACGAAGACTGCTCATTTCATCCCCGTGAACGAGAGGCATTCAGTTGATCAGTTGGCCAAGTTGTACATTGATCATATCGTGAGGTTGCATGGTGCACCAAGGAGCATTCTATCAAATCGCGGGTCTCAATTTACCACGAGATTCTGGAGGAGCTTGCATGAAGCTATGAGTACACACCTGGTGTACGGTTCGGCTTATCATCCTCAGACAGATGGTCAGACAGAGCGTGTGAACTAGATTCTGGAGGATATGTTGAGGGCTTGTGTGATCACCTATGGACAGAGCTGGGAGGACAGTCTTTCTTTAGCGAAGTTCTCTTACAACAACAGCTTTCAAGCCAGCTTGGAGATGTCACCTTTTGAGGCGTTGTATGGTAGGAGATGCCGCACCCTGCTCATGTGGTCAGAGGTTGGTGAGAGGTCTTTCTTCGGTCCTGACTCTATCAAAGCTGCAGAAGAGAAGGTTGAGAAGATTAGAGAGCATCTCCGGGTTGCTCAGAGCCATCTGAAGAGTTATGCCGATAAGAGAAGGTGACCCCTTTCTTTCGAGGTTAATAATTGGGTGTATCTCAAGGTGTCACCTCTCCGTGGCACGTGTCGCTTCTATGTCCGAGAAAAGTTGGCTCCGAGGTTTGTTAATCCTTTTCGGATTCTGAGGAAGATCGGTGAGCTTGCTTACAGGTTGGACTTGCCATCAGAGTTAGCGGGTGTGCATCCTGTGTTCCACGTCTCTCTATTGAAGTGGTGTCTTCGAGAGCCGGAGGAGCAAGTTGTCTCTGATACTTTGGATATTCACAACATACTTGAGTACTTGGAGTACCCTGTAAAGATTCTTGATGAGGCGTTCAAGGAGACAAGGAGGTCCAAGATCAAAGTTTCTCAAGGTCCAGTGGAGCAACCACACCGAGCGAGAGGCTACCTGAGAGAAGGAAGAGAGTCTGAGAAAAGAGTTTTCCTACCTGTTCGAGTTCGCTTCTTGATCTCGAGGACGAGATCCTGTAAGGGGGGAGTCTGTAACATCTCAGAATTTTCAAATAAATTGAAGTGCCAAGTTATCCCAAATTTATTCCGTGCGATTTCGAAATTCCCCTTTAAATTTTTCTGGCGCCAAAATATTTTAGCCCGTGGGCTTTTATTAGGCTGAAATTAATTTTTTACTCCAACCCCTAAATTGATCCCTCGTATAAATACCCCCTTCCCCTTTCTCCAATCCCCATTTTTGTTCTCTCTTCTAAAAATCCAAAAAGCAGCGAGAGCAACCGCTCCCTGTCGTCGCCCCGACGTCTGGCCGCCGCGCGTCGTCGACTCCGCCACCACGCGTCATGTCGCGCCCGCTACCGCGCCCCGTCTCCGCCTCGGTCCCCGACCCCGCGCCTCCACCCGTCGTCCGTGTCATCTGCTGGAGCCTGCCGCGTTGACCCTTCGCCACATTGATTGCTCCCGCGCTCCGTCGATTCCAGCGCGCGTTGTCCGGTCAACTGCCTCCGTCGCCCGTCTCGCGCGCGTTGCTGTCCAGTGCATCGTCTCCCGTCCGCGCGCGTCGCCCGAGCCGTCCCCACCCCGTCCCTGCGCCGACTCCGTTGCAGCGTCCGCGCATCCGTCATCCGTCAACCGCTTGCGCCGTTTCCAGTGCACCGTCCGATTTCTGATCTCCGATTCTCGCGTCTCCGATTTCAGTACCGGTGAGGAAATCTCTCTCTCTCAAATTTCTTTTTTCTCTCCAATGGATTGATGAATTAGTTACTAACTGATTTGCGGTTAATCCATTTGCGATTAGTCTATTTCCTCGTAGTCTAGATCTTCAAAGATTTTTGGGGAACTGCGTTTGGTCTCAGAAGATTTTCAAAATTGTTCCGTTAAATTTGTCTTGTCGAGAATGTTGTGTAGAATTTTCCGGGGAACATTTTGAGTACGTTTAGGCTAGTAATCTAAATTTAGATTTAATTATCAAATTTAATTTTCGTGTACCTAGTGTCTGATCCCAGTTCGTATTGTGTTTAGTTAGTGATCCCGAGGAGGAGTACCGCGAGCCCGCTCAGTTCGATGACCCGGATCCCAACTATGATTCTGAGCTGCTAGGCAAGCCGTGTTCTTTGATCACTTTTGTACCCAGTATTTTAAACTACATGTTTTGTTTGCAACCTAATTTGCAGCCCAACTGTTTTAAAATATGCTAGCAACATTCTTAAGCTGTGTCTATTTATTGTTCCACAAATATGAGCCCTAAGATTGCTTTAGAATAATTATTTTATTTTTATTTTTATGCTTAGCCATGCTTAGTCGCATTTATTTTTATCTCACACCTATCACTATAAAAATTGAATTTGTGTTAAATGATTTTGAACTGTGATTCAAATGTGTGAGTTTTGCAAATAACTATATATAACTATTTAGCGGAGGTAAGATGGAGTATGAAGAGTTGGGGGACTTTTGGAAAGTCTCTGTGAGCGTACCTGTGGTGGGTACAACAGAAAGATCCGGGTTGAGATCTTTCCGTGAGACTTGTTGGTTGTTGGCGTTGAGGTTAGAGAGAGTGCTTGCCTCGGCAATTAAGGACCGAGTTTTTCTAGCCTTGTACGCTCAGTTGACAACCATGCACACCACGTTACCCTGTATGAGCAGTAGCTTGATTTTGAAGCTTGCCAAGACTGGTTGTTTACCCATTGGTTTACGGTGTTGTGTTAGTGTGGTGTAGAGCTATGACTCCCCACATGAGATCGAGACTACGATTAGTGGTAGGCTCTTCACAGCTCCAGGACTCGATTGCGTAGGCATTTGGGATCCTTATCCTGAAAGACGGCTAACACCAGTTAAAGCTTGTGGACGGGTCTTGTGTGTTCGTCGAGACTACGACAATAGTTTCTGATGGCACTTCTCGTGGGTCTAGGTGCATAAACTCTACAGAGTTATAGTCAATGCGCATTGCCACGTCCTTTTTAGAAAGACACCCCCTTGAGTTGTGCTCCTCGTTGAGTAGTTTTGTTTTCTTCCTTCCTCTTCTATTTCAAAATGTTTTGGACTCCGGCCTTTGAGCTGTGGCCGGGTGTGGAGATTACACCGGCATTTAAAATGAACCCGCGTCCGGGATAATAGAAATCCCTGCGGGGCAAGACAATAAAATTTGACAGTTTTAAAATAGATCTTTCTTGCATCTTTAAAATAAAACAAAATGTTTTAAACATGCATTTAGCCCTTGAGCCCGCCTTTATCCTTGCAACAATTTGCATGCATACATTGTTGATAGATAGTACGCGGTTTGCTGAGTATTCGTACTCACAGCTTTCTAATTTGTTATTTTCAGAGGATACTCTCAGCTTCGACTACGACTACGTTCTGACGAACCGTAAAGCGAGATCCTACGCTCAAGCTTGTTTGTGTGGAGAAGGTTCGCTGCCGCTGCCATAATGATGCTTTTATTGCTGTATTCTTTTGATTTCTTGATAATAATCTTTCTGCTCTGAGATGATTTCGGTCTGCATGCCGGTGGACCCCTTTGGAGGATTTTATTCTAATAAATTTACTTTGACTTGCTATTTTCTATTCTCGTTTCTTATTTAATGTTTCTATTATGGTTTTTTGATTGATCGCTTGTGATGTCGTGCTTGCCAACTTCTTGGGAATTGACAAGGTCACGGAAGATCGGGACACATCGAAAGGTAAGAAAAACCCAGTCGTTACATATTGTTTCGTTTTCATCTGGGTCGCTAAACTTTAATTTTGCATTTTTGGCACCCTAAACTATTTTCATCTTCTCATCTAAGTCCAAACTATTGTTTTTCACTCCTACCTCCCTAAACTATTTTTCCCTTCTCATCTAGGCCTCCAAACTCTTATTTTGTATTTCTATCTCCCTAATATAGTTAACGTCATTTTTCTTATCCATTTTATTTTAAAAATTAGTTCAAATGTGTAAAATTATAAATTATTTTTAAGTATCATTAATGAGAAATCAAATTATAACAAAATATATGATATTTATTAGAATTTAAAAAAAATACAAATAGCAAATAAACCATGATGAATAATGAAAAATGATCGGTTGTATTTTTCCTTCATCTTTATTTCATTATAGTAATATTCATAGCAGAACAAAAAAAGGTAAATGAGTATTTATTGGCTAAATTAACAATACACGTAGCAGAATAGAAAATTTTTTCTTTGTCACTATTTTTTTATAATAGAATTTTAGTTTCTAACTTACTAATTTGTATATGATAGACTCACATCGTTGTTTTTTCTCGACAAATTAGATATTTATTTTATTTTATTTAACGATGGGAACATTCATTTAATGACTAAGGGGACATTCATTTAATTTGTATTTAACCGAGGGACTGAAGCAGAGTCTACGCAGGGGAACCGTATCATCTTAATTGGAGAGGAAAATTCAAAAAGTGCAATATAGTTAGAATAGTCATTTGCAGCCCTACCTAGACTCTGGTTCGGTCCAATCTTGTACGGATTAGATCATATATAAATGTCAGGTAACTCAAGGATTTATTTTTTTGTCTTATTTTTAAAAGTATGATAAATATCATATATTTTGTAATAATTTTCTTTATCATTAAAGGCACTTAAATGACTTATAACTTTACACATTTGAACTAAATTTTGGAATAAGATGAATGGGAAAAATGACGTGGACTATATTGGAGAGCCACGAATACAAAACAATAGTTAGGGACCTAGACGAGAAGAAAAAGATAGTTTATTGAAATAAAAATCTAGAGTTTAGAGACCTAAATGAGAAGGGAGAAATAGTTTAAAGTGCTAAAAAATACAAAACTGGAGCTTAAGAACCCAAATGAGAAGGCCGCAATAGTTTACGGGCCATCCATGCATTTGACTCATTCTAGAGTACTCCAGTAGCATGTAATTGGATAAAAATATGAATGAATTGGTGCTAGATAGGTCAATTGTGTAGGCAGGGGCGAAGCCAAAATGAGAATTCACCGGGGTCATCAGTGTTTTTTACTGGTGTCACTAGCATTATAAATTATATTTAAACAGTATTTTACACTGGATTTTTAAGAATCCATTGGTGTCAGCTGACCCCGGTGCCAAGGGGTAGCTCCGCCCTTGTGTGTAGGCTTACAAATATACATGTAACTCTGCTCTGTAGAAACCTTTTGAGTGAATGAGAAAGAAGAAAGTTACGTTGGTTGCACCTCCTTCGTTTCCAACTCTGTTCTGTCCAGACTCTTCGTGAGCCCTCCAAACAAAAGCAAGCAGTGGTGCTCGGCAGCACCAACAACTTGTATCAAGAGCTTCCGATTCGATTAGAGGTCCGGTGGCGAGGTAGCATGGCGTATCAAAGTTCATTGGAGCCAAAAAATTTCTTCAAATTTATGCGTCAGAATGGCGCAGTCTAATGCAAAGACTTTGAAGGAGGCATGCGATAAATTGAGGGAGGAGTTTCAAGGTTCTAAAAAGATACTTGCTATGAAGCTGCAAACTTTACCCAGGCAATTTCAGAATTTACAAATGAAGGAGACTGAGAATTAAAGGATTATTTCTTAAGAGTAATTGAAGTGGTAAATTAAATGCGTATTTATGGAGAAGAAATTAGTGATAAAAAATAGATGAGAAAATTTTGGTAAGTCTACCTGACAAATATGAGTACATCGTTGCTGCTATTCAGGAGTCAAAAGACTTAGCTGCTCTCACGGTCCAGCAACTAATGAGTTTGTTGGAATCCCATGAAGAAAGGAAATCACTGCATGAAAGAAATTCAGGAAGCCCTATAGAGAGTGCATTTCAGTCAAAGCTGAGTTTTAAGCCTCAAAAATTCAAGGATTTCTGAGAATTTTCAGAAAAGGGATGATTCAAGGCATGATACGAACTTGAAACCGGTTGAAGATAAAAGATAGGAAGGTACATCCAGCTCAAATTTTTGGTGTTACATTTGCAAAAAATAAGCCATTCCAATTATAGATGTTGAAAAAATACGACATGCAACAAATGCAAAAAAAAAGAGTCATATTGCAAAATTTTGTGAGAGATAATAATAGAGCTAACTATTTAAAAAAGGAAAAAATTCAGAAGAATTAGTTTATTTTTGCCACGATGCACAAGGAGAAAATAATGATGTTTAGGTTATTGATGGTGGTTGTACAAATGTAAGCTTCATGACCTTTGAAGCATTGGAAACCAAAGGTATCACTACAAGAAAGCTGATGATCTATGACAAATTAAATTCGCCATAGATTGTAAAAAAATCATCACAAAACTTTGTTTATGATGAAAATATAAATCATCATGTACCTCGCATCACAGATTAGAGTGGGTGATGTTTTTAAATTTTCATCACAGACAATACGAAATCTATGACGATTGTTGTCCATCACAGATGAGCCCAGGCCCAGCAAAGCACATATCTTTGTGACGAATAGAATCGTCACAGATGAGTCTACACCCAGAAAAGCCCATATCTTTGTGACGAACCAATCGTCACAGATCGAGAGCGCAAATCTAACCAAAAGCCTAGACGTTAATGATGAATTTTAATCGTCACAATCAGGTTGTGCTCACTGTATAATAAATCATGCAAGCACATACAAAACTCATACAATATTGCATTTATAACACAATATATTGAGCCCACGATATAAAGCCATTATTCGTTTCAGCCAAAGAATGTGATTTAAGTATTACAGTACATATAGTAACTTAGATTTTGATCCACTACAATTCAAAATAACACGTCATTGTTTTCAATGAATCAAGTATAAACTAATAGAAGGCTTGTAGTAGTGTGCTTCTTGTTCCCTCCCTCATCTCCCACCTTGCTTCTTGCAATTGGAGTTGATGTGGTGCAGACTGTAGAGCAACAAGAAGCAAGAACATGTGTCAAAGTATCTTTAAAAACATCTTACTTGTGAATGGTTTCAACAACAGGATAGCAGACAGTAGAGCCGTCTCTGCTCCTTGCCACAATCACAGAGTTCCTAAACCAAAACAGGGGAAAAAGAACAATAAATTAGCTGAAGTTTTTAAAAGTCAACAAAAGCTATTGGCTCTAATCCATGACAATATCAAAACCAGTTATCCTCTAACATAGTTTTTCGAGCAAAGAGAACAAATATTGCCAGATTAATTTGCAGAACTCATGAAACAGGAAGCTAGAATAATCAGCAATATAATCATATTTTCAATTCAAAAACAAGGTCTAGACTTCAAATATGCATTGAAAGAACATGTAGATGAGTTACAGTAAGATCAAGCAAGATATTGTTACAAAGAAAGATGAAGGATTCTACCACAAATAAGAAAAGCCCAAATTTTAACTAACCTTTACAAAATGGGTCCACCATTCAACATACAAGCCATGTTCAAACGCACCCAGTGGCGTATCTAGGATTTTACAAAAGGTATGCAAAAAAATTTTTGGCAACTGTACGGACGAAGATAACAACAAATATGATAGCACTGTCAGTCACTAAAAGCTAGAGGAGAAGAAAAACTGAGCAAACTACAAAGCACTTGTCCTTCTCCTCCAGAATGACCGAAGAACCACCCCCATACTATCAAACTTTATAGTTTAGTAAGTCTAGAAAACATGCGGTCTAAAAAAAATCTAACTTATAAATGTATCGTAAGCTCAAACTCGTAAGAGAGATAGAGAAATATTTCAAAAAAACACCAAATATTCTATCACTACGGACCAAAAGCTCTATCCTTTTATCAAGTATTCTGTCATTATGTTTCATATATTTTGCTTGAAGATTTCAATAGAACTAAGTGTATTTGGTGTCAAAAATCACGGCAGAGCAATATCTGAATGGAAAAAGTATTAGGTAAAACGGCTAATAGATACCTAAATCGAGTATGTAAACATTAATTTAGATACTTAGGTGAAAAATAGTAGTCTAACAATGACCTATATCAATATCTAAAATTTAATTATTGCTATCCATATCAAATCTGGTACACATATATAGCAATATTTTGAGATTATCTATGTATATTTACTATTTAGATATCTGTTAAAATTAAAACTTTAACTGACACATGCATTAAGACTAATTTGAGCTAAAAATTTAAGGTATGCCACGGCATACCTGGCTCACCTGCTGGGTATGCCAGTGAACCCACCCAAAGCTACAACAAGGAAGCATGTCAAGAAGCATTATATTAGAATGCATTCAGTTCAGAGTAAAGGTTGACAATTACAAATACTCGCCAACATATATGCTACTCTGAAAATCAACGAACAGTTTTCTTCCAGATATATAATCCAACAGAAGATAGCTCCTCTTTGTTCTTTGCAACAACATTGCCCCGGCCGCCATATGCTAATCTCTTGCTTTTTACCATCAGAGGATAGCCACAGATTTCTCTTGCTTCCTCTACGCTGTGTAATATATCTATCTGTAAAAGAATGCTATGATAATATATTGATACACTTAATTACAAATATTATCACAAAAAGTTAGAAACTAGGTCCTTACTGCTCTATAAACGATGAGGTTCCAGGGCAATAAGTTTCTTATGTCATAAGCTTGAGTATTTTTATAGCATAATATCTTATCAAGGAGAAAATAAGTACTAATCAAGACCAACGTATTGGCAAGTGAACAAACAAAGCAAACCTAGACATCATATAGGCTACAATAACAGAACTACAGAAGTCACTACCATAACCAATCATTCCTAAGCAGGTGGTCCAAAATCACACCAATATTATGTCTAATAAGCCTGAAAGTTAAACCTCTACTGCAGCAATAGGGCTGTCGAACTTCTGAATCAACCACCTCCGACGGTTTTGAGAAGATCAGAAACAATATTCTGGATAAGGAACACTAACTTCCCCCAATCCACTCACCTGCACGACGGGGAACTGGAGCAACCACCTCCGACGGCCTCATCCTATATTTTTTATGAAATTTTTATGCAATCATTTGAAATTTCTACCGAAAGATATAAGAAGCCTTGCTACCCCACTTCAGAGTTTCATACTGGGCCCCTGTTTATGCTGGCTCGGCCCTGTTGTCGGACTTCCAGACATTTGGCTGCGTCGTCCATGTGAAGAAGATTGGCCCCAACATCACCAAACGTGCTGACCGCTCATTGACAGTGGTATTCATCGGATATGAAGAAGGAACCAAGGCTTATCGTGTCTATGATCAGTGACATGCAAGCTGCATATAACTCGTCATGCATTGTTCGAGGAGAACAAGCCGTAGGACTGGAGCAGAACCACGAGCACCAAGGGTATCAACCATGAAAGCGACATGTTCGTCATCGAGTACATTGATGTGTCTGACGATGGCGGTGAGCAGCAAAACTCTTACACCGGCATAGCAGGTTGAGCAATCTCGAGGAGATGCGACGCCAATGGGAGTTGAATGGGTCTACCACCTACAGGGGAGTCGGAAGACTCTGATGGTGCTCCACTAAGATACCGCACCATTGAGAACATCATCAGCGAGCTGGACGCGCAACAACTTGAGTTTGGTGGGTTGTGCATGCTCGCAGCTGAGGAACCAGTAAGTGTGGAGCAAGCTCTCAAGGAGAGCTGCTGGAGGCAAGCAATGGAGGAGGAGATGGCTCCATCAACTCCAACAGAACCTAGGAACCTTCTACTCTCCCACCTGGATATCAAGCAATAGGCCTAAAATTGGTTTTTAAAGTTAAGACAGATCCACAAGGTAACATCGTGAAGCACAAAGCTCGTTTAGTAGCTAAGGGGCATGCACAACGTCAGGGGGTGGATTTTGAGGAGGTTTTTGCATCGGTGGCGCGCATGGAGACCGTGTGTGTTTTGATCGCACTTGCGGCACATGCCGGATGGGAGGTCCACCATATGAACGTCAAATCGTTGTTCTCGAATTGTGATCTTGCCGAGGACATGTACATGCAGCATCCTCCTGGTTTCATTGACAAGGAGTACAAGCATGGAGTGCCTCAAGCTGCACAAGGCCCTGTATGGTCTACGTTAAGGTCCTCGTGCATGGATATCGAAGCTCGACGAGACTCTAACAGCCCTCGGCTTCAAGTGCAGCCCCTTAGAGCATGCTGTGTACCGAAGGAGGAAAAATGGTGCGCTCTTGCTTGTGGGCGTGGATGTGGATGATCTCATTGTCACGAGTGAGAGCATTGATAACATCACTGAGTTCAAGCTTCAGATGAAGAACAAGTTCAGCATGAGTGATCTCAGGCTCTTGACTTATTATCTCGGTATTGAAAACCAGAGTGCTGATTCGATCACATTGTGCCAAAGCTCCTACGCTTGTAAGATTGTTCAAAAGATGGGCTTGGCTGACAGAAATTCATGTGCAACGCCGATGGAGAATAAGCTAATGCTAAGGAAGATGGATGGCAGCGCAGCAGTGGATTCCACAAAGTACGCATGATTTTTTTTTGAGAGAAAAGTACTCATGATTGTGGGATGCCTTTGTTACTTGGTGAATAAACGTGATGATATTGCATATGCTGTTCGTATTGTTAGCAGCTTCATGGAAGCTCGAACGACACAGCATATGGTGGCCGTCAAACATATATTAAGGTATGTCAGTGGCGCATTGGAATATGGCTGCTGTTATAGGAGACAAGGAGCACATGGACTGCAGCTGGTGGGATACAGTGATAGTGATCTCGCTGGTGATTTGGATGACAGGAAGAGTACATCGGGGATGGTTTTCTTCCTTGGTGGCAGCCTGATTACTTGGGCATCACAGAAGCAGAAGATAGTCACTCTCTCTACATGCGAGGCTGAGTACATTCCAGCAGCTATGGCATCTTGTCAAGGGTTATGACTTAGCAGATTGATTGCTGATCTCACAGAAGCTACCCCATGCAAAGTGTGGCTGTTGGTGGACAACAAGTCAGCAATCAATTTGTGCACGGTGCATCATGACCATAGCCAACATATTGACATTCGTTTTCGGCAAAGTGGAGATCAACCATGTCGGAGCTGGTGATCAACTTGCTGACATCTTGACGAAGTCACTTGGCCGCATGAAGTTCACGGAGCTGCGACAGAGGCTTGGCGTGGCGAAGGTGAAGACTTGGGTGCCATGATTAAGGGGGTCATTTTTTGAGAATAATCATGTCACTTAATCTTCCTACGTTAGCTTGCTAGTGGGTCACTGCAAATGCTAGTGCTTTAATAACTAGCCTGCATGTATTTATTAGCCGGGGAGTCATGTAAGCTTAGTGCATGTTTTTAGGGCTACAACTAGTTTGAAGTTTAACGCTGAAGCACTTAACGTTCCTGTATGTTGATGAGTATAAATAAAGAAGAAACCAGCAAGCCAAAAATGAGTTAGCCGGCACAAACTCCAATTTTGTTCTATCTCCTGCATATCTTACACAGTTTGTATGTGTGTGTAAGCAAGGCTTGGCAGCATAAGAAAGCCCTCACACTGTGAGGCCATAGATTTAGGTTCAACTCCCATAGCTTGTGCCATAGCTTGTGGTGTGAGTAAACCATGAGATTTATTCTCACTTTGCTAGTTCAAAATAGAGATGAACCAACTTAAATAATCAGTGTCAATGACCTAAAGCATAGTAACCTTAAGTTAACCTTTTTACTCGAAGCGAGGATGAAAATATAAGCGAGTTGCTGTATAAGTGTGGTCCACGCAGTGTGTGCATGGACATGAGCCGTATTTGAGCCTGGACTGTAACGGTATCAGAGTCGATCTTTGCTATATCACGGACAGTATGGTCAAGGGTACAGATATAGTGTACATGGTGCATGGGCTCTACAGAGTCACGGCATGACACGTATGCTAGCACTGACGTACGAACGTAGCCAAAGAAGATCGATCCTATACGTTTGTCTCTTATGTGGGTAAATTGCCTTAACAAGGACATCGAGTCTTTTGAGGGTGAGAGACCGTGAGACCATGAATTTAGATCTAACTCCTATAGCTTGTGGTGTGTGTAAAGCATGAGATTTAGTCTTATCTTGCTATAGTTTAAGGAGGGATGGATCAATTTAAATAACTAGGGATTCAAAGCATAGTAACTTTGATTTAATTTTTTTATGTGAAATGAGGATAAAAACGTAAACGAGTTGTTGTGTAAGTGTGATCTTATGCAACGACGGATGCGTGAGTACGAGTCGTATTTGGGTTTGTACTTTTACACACACCATCGTCCGCAAGCTCATCGACCGTGACCGCCTCAGCATCGTCCAGTTCGACAGTGAGGCCACCCGCCTTTGCCTGCTGCGCCGTGGCACCGAGGCAGACTGGGCGGAGTTCGAGGCCACTATCGGCAGCCTCCACACCCTTGGGCGTGCCACCAACATCGAGGTCAGACTTAGGTTCGGCATCGACGTCATTGCGGACATTAAATTCACAGTCGGCCGCCCCAGCAACATCATGCCCCACCAACATCAGGCTCTTGTCTGACGGAGTGCAGACCGACGGCAACGCCACAAACGTCGACCCCGGCGATGTGCCCGTCCACACTTTCAGCTTCGGCGACGGCGCCAGCCGCGAATCTATGCTGCTGGGCGCGGTTGCGAAGAAGAGCCTGGGCAGGGTTTACTGTCACTACTGTTCCTCATCCGGCACGACAACAAGCTGCAAGTGCGAGTGAACCCGACCAGGCGGCCACAGCTAAACCGCGACGCGCGCGCAAGGCCACCCTGCGTGTCTCAGGCCCAGAGTGGGTTGCTTAGGTGTTGCGTGTGTGTATAAGAAGGGATTAGCACTGGGTTGATGAGGATTATGCTTGTAACAAACAGTATTCCCTACCTGCAAAATCAGTTGGGCAGACAGCCGCCTGGCATCTTCTTCCTCTCCACGTTATCTCCTCTGTTCTTCTTTTCTTCCTCTGCTCCCCTGCTCTACTCTGCTAACACCGGGTATCAGATTCACCAACGATCCGTCCTGGAGGGTCATGACCATTTCACTCCCCTGCAACGCTCCCTCGGCGCCATGGATCCTGTCGTCAAGCATGCGATCGAAGAATTGGCGAAGATGATCCGCAGCGACATCGACAAGGCGTTCCATGACCAGAAGTTGTCCTGGGACGTGCAGTTTGCTGCGGCGGAGCAGAAGTACGATACTCGTGTTTCTGCTCTGGAGGTTGCTGCTGATGATTTGGGCAAGTCCTGCGCAAAGTGGAAACCTGAGATGGAGGATGCGGTTTCCGCGCTCAAGCTGGAGATCACGCGCCTTGCTGCTACAGGCAAGCGCGAGGTGAAGGAGTTGCCGGATTCGTCCGGTATCCTGGGATCTACACCTTCAGGATCTCATCCACCACCTCCACCCCGTGACTCTGGTTTTGGTAAGGTTTTCACTCATGTTCCTGATCACTGCAAGGACTTGTCTGGTTTTGGAGCCCCACAGTCGTCGCGATCACTTGGTTTTCGGCCTGATTCCTCTGGTGTTTTTCCGAGTTCATTTGATGGTGGATTTATGGGCCGTTTGCCGAAGATGCTGTTTCTTGAGTTTGATGGTGATAATCCTCGTTTGTGGATTTCTCGTGCTGAAAACTATTTTGAGATGTATGCAGTCGATCCTGCTGTTTGGGTTCGAGTCGCTACGATGCACTTTTCGCGCTCGGCAGCACGTTGGCTTCAGTCAGTTGATCGCCAACTGAAATCTGCTACTTGGTCTCCGCTCTGCTCGTGGCTTCTGGATCGTTTCGGACGCGATCAACATGAGCTGTTAGTTCGCCAGTTGTTTCATATCCGTCAGACTTCTACTGTGGTTGATTATGTGGATCGATTTTCGGAACTCATTGATCAACTGCGCGCCTATGAAACAGCCACTGATCCCGTGTTTTACACTACGCGTTTCATTGACGACTTGTGTGATGATATCAAATCTATTGTGCTTGTGCAACGGCCTCGAGATCTCGATTCTGCATGTTCACTTGCTTTATTGCAGGATGAAGTTTCATCTCAGGCTCGTCGTCGTGATTTTTTTAAGCCAGACAGTGCATCACATCGACCATTTCAGCGTGACAAGTCTGTTCCGCTGCCCTTACCACTGCCGCCATCGGGTGATCGTGCTGCTGCTCCAGTTGGCCATGAGGAGAAAGCTCTTGTTGATCATAATAATAAATCGTTAGCTGAAAAACTGGCGAACCTTAAGTCCTACCATCATGCTCGGGGTTTATGTTTCAGGTGTGCTGAGAAGTGGACCAAAGGCCACAAGTGCGCTGATTCTGTGCAGCTTCATGTTTTGCAAGAGGTTTGGGATCTGGTCACTCCACCTGATAATTCAGATACAGCTTCTGATATTGCTGATGCACCCCAACTGTTCATGGCTATTTCGGCTGCAGCAATCTCGGGTACTGAAGCTCCCCACACTCTGAGAATGTTGGGCGATATTCAGGGTGTTCCATTGATTATTCTTATTGACTCGGGTAGTTCCCATTCGTTCATCAGTACTACTGTAGCATCAAAGTTGTCAGGGTTGCTTCCACTGGCCTCTCCATTGTCTGTTCGTGTTGCTAATGGAGCTTCTCTGCAGTGTAAATCTATTCTCAAGAATGCAAGCTGGTCTGAGTGGATATCAGTTCATCACTGATTTCAGAGTGTTGTCTTTGTCTTGCTATGACTTGGTGGTTGGGATGGACTGGCTTGAATCCTTCAGCCCTATGCGAGTACATTGTGTTGAGAATAATCGTGTTATTCTAAATCCAAATTTTATTTTGAGGCAAATTTCATGAGCATTTAAAATTATGATGCAAGATAGAGACAGCAGCAGATAGAACAACAGAAGTAAAAATAGAGGAGACATTAACTCACACAGGGTTAATTTGTCAGCACTTAATTTAGTACAAATGTAGATCAAGCAGTCTGGCGATGAAGATGATGAGGCAGCGTAGATTGTAGTCGAACAGCTTTGAGCGGTCGCGCAGAAGCGCTGCCCAGAAACCTTATTGCCGTCCCTCGTGCAGGCTTCACGACGACAACGGTTCGGAGATACCGCTCACCCTCCTCCTCAGTGCACGCCAAGGAAATGGGTCAGTGAAGTTTAACAGCTCAACCCCACAGCACAACTCTTCAGAAGGTAGGAGAGAGGAAGAAAGGAGGAGAATTTCGTGTACAAGGAAACCTGGATGTTTCCAGGGCCTAAAATAGGCGTGGCTGCCCTTAAGGAGCCGTTTCCTCTCTAATTGCACCACTAAATTGCAGTCAATAGCATAGCAAGTCAATAAAGAATAATTATGGTAATAAATTCTGCACTAATCCTCTAGACCAGTACAAAACTTTGAGGACACGTCAAGCTTTGGAATTCTTCTGAACATGCCATTTAAAATACAAAATTCCAACAATCCCCCACCAATTCCAAAGCAAGAATCAGAGAACAAAGAATCACTGTGCTGCAGAGTTGTTAATATATCAGTGTTTCGGTATAAGTCCCGTACGGGTTGAACTTATACCTAGGATAACATGATTCATCTTTCCACAACTGATGAATGGATTAAGCCTTTAATTCTCAGCCTTGTGTGGGTAGACTTCACATGAAATCCTAACTGATACTAGGCTGTCAAAACAACCTCACCTAACCGGAGTGTTTAAGGTCTACTCCCGTATCTTGTCATGAGCCCTTATGAGAACGCCCTATTCTCACGAACTGCGACCTAAAGTTGAGCTCAGATAGGTGTTTTCCTTCAAGATATCTTGTAGGCTAATATCTTTTCAATGGAAAACATTAAGGCTTTATGCCAGCCTTCCATACAATAAAGAGTACTTTGCTGTCATTTGAACATAGGTACATTTTATTTATTTACACTGTACTCTTTAGTTACGCCAATCAATTTGTTTTTCCTATACCTTAGTCACGGGATCTCCGGTAAAAAGGATAGGTTTCCATTGTGGCGTAACTTTATTTGGGCCTCATACCCATGTTCTTTGACATCACGGAAATCACATTCCGTGATAATCCCTTTGTGAAAGGGTCTGCCAGATTATTTTCACTTCTCACATAGCTCGCAGCTATAACTCCGGAGTTTTTTATTTTTCTGACAGTTTTAAGTCTACGCTTGATATGTTTACTGGACTTTGAATTATTCTTTGTATTCATAACCTGAGCTAGCATTGATTGGTTATCACAATACATCAAGATTGGCGGTACCGGCTTTTCAATAAAAGGCAAGTCCATCAATAGCTCTCTTAGCCATTCAGCCTCTGTAGGAGCTGTTTCTAGTGCTACAAGCTCCGCTTCCGTGGTGGATTTTGTCAACACGGTCTGTTTACAAGACCTCCACGAAACTGCAGCACCAGCAAGCGTAAACACATAGCCACTCATGGCTTTGGTCTCATCCGTATCTGAGATCCAATTGGAATCACTATACCCTTCCAACGCTGGAGGATATCCTGAGTAGTGAATTCCAAATGAGGTTGTGCCTCTCAAGTAGCGCAACACTCGTTCAAGTGCCTTCCAGTGATCATCTCCTGGGTTAGATGCAAATCTGCTAAGTTTGCTTACAGCATAAGAAATGTCAGGTCTTGTGGCACCAGCTAGATACATAAGGGACCCAATTATTTGTGAATATCTCAGTTGACCTTTTCCCTCTCCTTCGAACTTTCGAAGTTTAATGCTTGCATCATAGGGAGTTGGGGAAATTTTACTGTCTTCAAAGCCAAAACAGCTGAGTATCTTTTCAGTATAGTGGGATTGGTCCAAAATTGTGCTTGTTCCAAAAATTAGTATGTCATCAACATATAAGCACAATATTACTCCTTGACCCCCCACCATAACGATAGTACACACACTTATCTGCCTCATTCACACTGAATCCAGCAGATGTCAAAGTGGTGTCAAATTTTTCATGCCATTGTTTGGGTGCTTGTTTAAGGCCATATAGAGATTTTACCAATCTGCACACCTTATTCTCTTGCCCAGGAATTTTATAACCATCTGGTTGCTCCATATATATTTCTTCCTCTAACTCTCCATAAAGAAAAGCTGTCTTTACATCTATTTGATGGATATGTAGACCGTAGGAAGTCGCAAGTGCAAGGAGCACTCTAATAGTGGTAATCCGGGCAAGTGGAGAATATGTATCAAAGAAATCTTCTCCTTCTTTTTGTGTAAATCCTTTGGCCACAAGCCGAGCCTTGTACTTCTCAATTGTACCATCAGGCCTCAATTTCTTTTTAAAGATCCACTTACATCCAATTGGTTTGCAGCCACTTGGACAATCAGTGATCTCCCATGTCCCATTTGACATGATAGAGTCCATCTCACTACGGACCGTCTCTTTCCAATACTCGGCATCAGGAGACTTATAAGCCTCTGAAAGAGTTTTAGGCACATCATCTACAAGATAAATAATAAATTCATATCTTTTGTCTCTTACTTCTACAGGGAGCGGTATTGACTAAATTATTATCTTCTTCAGATGGTGTATATATTTCATCATTTGATTCAGGTGGAGGCGTGAAATCCTCAGGAGTGTGTACACGAGTATGAGAATTCTCATATTGAGAAGTGCTACCTGCTACCCTCATTGGAAATATATCCTCAAAGAATGAAGCATCTCTTGACTCCATAATAGAATTCACATTTTGTTCAGGAGTATTAGATTTAATTACCAAAAATCTATACGCTGTGCTGTTACGCGCATATCCTAAAAATGCACAATCTACTGTTTTGGGCCCAAGCTTTCTCTTTTTCGGTTCAGGTAAATTAACCTTTGCCAAACAGCCCCAAGTCCTCAGAAAATTGACATTGGGTTTTCTACCATTCCATCCCTCGTAGGGAGTGACTTCTCTATTTTTAGTCACTACCCTGTTTAGGACAAAATTAGCTGTCAAGATAGCTTCGCCCCACCATTCATATGGCATACCGGCACTCTCTAACATGGCATTTACCAAATCTGTTAGAGTTCGGTTTTTCCTCTCTGCCACCCCATTTGATTGTGGCGAATATGGTGGTGTAACTTCATGAATAATACCATGTTCAGCACAGAATTGAGAGAAGTCATTAGAGGTGTACTCTCCTCCACGATCATCACGTAATCGTTTGATTTTCCTCTCAAGTTGGTTCTCAACTTCAGCCTTATAGATTTTAAAGTAATGCATAGCTTCATCTTTAGTTTTCAGCAAGTAAATATAGCAAAAACGAGTAGCGTCATCAATTAAAGTCATGAAATATCTCTTGCCTCCTCTTGTCAATAATCCATTCATTTCACATAAGTCAGAATGAATAAGATCTAATGGTGCCAAGTTTCTCTTTTCCTCTAAACTTTTAAAAGGTTTTCGAGGTTGTTTTGCTTGTACGCAGGACTGGCACTTTGATCCTTTGACAATATTAAACTTTGGGATCAACTCTAATCTGGACATTCTAGCAATGGTGTCAA